>JAHQIV010001305.1:0-12472 GCA_030463285.1 Phytophthora europaea
AAACGCCTTATGAGCCGCGCAAAAGGCAAGAAAATTCCGACGTGTTTTACATAACCAGGATAACTTTCTTGGCCAGAGCCAAGAATAAACGGGATACCGCGTACCGTACGTAGTTTTGTTATTTCAGGTCGGACTGTACAAATGAATAATTCAATCGGAAAAAGTGTAACCTGGTAAAAATGTACTTTTTTTGGTCAATATAATTTTAATTAAAACCATATATTGTAATTAATTAGAACCATATATTATTGTAATGCGCCCTCTCATCACGAAAATAGTGCGTAAAAAAAAAATGGGAGTGTGCAATAATGGCAATAGTGGCAATAATTTACTCGGATGAAATCATTGTGATTTCATTATAATTGGCAGGTTACGTAGAAAACACAACGGTCGTCAGAAACGGAGGGATTATATTAATTGCCGCCGCAGGACTAATAATACTGTAGGTATCGATTCAATACAAATATCAAATGAGCTATATTTTACACTTGCCGTTTTGTATAAGGTATATATTGTATTTTTAGAAAGGATAGCAGGTCAAAAGGTTATGCTAGGTATTTTGTAATCGTCAAGTTTTTCGTAAAAAAAAAAGCTACCAAAATACAGTCTCAAAAAAGCGTTATCGCCCCCAGCATTTAGGTTAGTTCCGGTTTGTAGTACATGCATTGCTTGCATTTTGAGAAGTCCTCTGACCAACCATATTGGTGAGAGTTAAAACCATTAACACGGCCATCGGCACGTTTCCCCCCCCCCCCTAAAAAAGTCTCAAGCGTTATCGATAATACTCTCGTGTGTAGCATGGATAGCATGGAATTCGGTGGAAACAGGAAATATTGAGCGAACAAGCCTGTGTACGTCGACGGCTGGTGGACCCGTGAACGCCAAGTCGTCATGCTTTTCGCGAGATGCACCTGCCCAAAGTGATCGACTGTATCCATATGACGTGTGACAAGATCTGCTGCGTCATGGCTTGTCAGGCCAAAACTTCTGGGCCTGTTAACCCTTTTTTTTTTACTTTAATTAACCACGGAGTGAAGCCTTTTGTTGGACCCTCTTCAAGTGTAGAACAATGCTGGTATTTAATAAATGTATTGATTTTGATACGCGCTAACCTACGAGTTGTGGGTTACTGAACGCAATGTGAATGCTCACAGAGGCTCCGGATGAACTCACTGTGGTGTTCACGGGCCATGTTGTTCGGTCTGCCACACGCGTATGGGGCGCCTGAGAGGGCTCAAAGAAGAACCACGGCAAGACCTCCGAGGAAGGCAGCCAGAAGAGAAGATGTCAGGAGCAGGGGGGCCGCTGCTGACGTCCCAGCTCCAGTGCTGGTGCTTGTTGCAGTGAAGGCGTAGTACTTGGTGTTTCCCACGCAGTCATGAGCCGCAAGCTTATCCTTTGGCAGCGCAGTCTCACCCAAACTCTCCTTGCACTGGACGTCGCGGTACTTCACCAAAGCACCAGATCCATCGCTATTCAGGGTCGCTGTAAAGCTGCCTCCAACTTCATCATACCAAAAGTGGCACTTCCCGTCCGCTGACAAAGCTTTCAAGTTGAAATCGGTCGTGCAAGTTTCCTCGCCGTAGGACTGGACCACCAGATACGGGGCCTTGCCAAAGATCGACGATGCCAACGCAAAGAGGTCGGTCGTGCAATAGTACCGAATGGGCATCCCCGCATCCGAGGTAACACACCCAGTAGACTCGCATGTCTCAGTGCTAGGAGTGAGGATCACGGAGGTCGGATTGGCGCATTTGGAATCGTCAAAGATAACGAGAGTGTCATCGGCATTGACAGAGGACAGTAGCGTCGCCAAAACCAATCCGGTTGCCCAGTGACGCGCGAATGACTTCATGGTGATCGCTTGAGTGGTGGGTAAGTCGGTCGGACAGGTACTAGTGGGGAAGCAGGAAAATTCGAGAGTGGGTCTCTGGTTGGAACCTCTCCCCGTGATCGTCCGCTGGTGGTTATCGCGATTGACTCGAAGTCAGTGCAGCTGAGCTCGCTCGAAATACTCGCAGAAACCCCTCCTGCAGGGTTTCCACTGGCTTTGGACCGAGATTGGAGCCTCCCCATTCTCCGGAATCGTCCGTTGAATGTTGACGTTAAGCCTGGTGGTGGTTACCGCAATTGACTCGAAGTAGTGACGCTGAGCTCACTTGAAATGCTCGCAGAAACCACTCTAGAGGAGTTTCCACCGGTTTCGGGGTTTCCACCGGCTTCAGACCGACATTAGAGTCTCACTATTCTCTGGGATCATCCGTTGCTAGTTGACGTCAAGGCTGGTGGTTATCGTGATTGACTAGGGCAGCTGGGCTCACTCGGAATACTCGACCCCCCCCTCCCCTTGCAGGGTTTCCACTATCTTTCTATGGGACCATCGTTTGAGCTGCTGTCTAGCTTCAGGCGAGCATGATAATGGGGCCGCTGGCACGAGCGCGTTAATGGAAGGCCCCGGAACGGTGAGTTTCGCTCTGCTTCCAGTTTATGTTTTCGCGTTCATTAACCTTTCGGGACTGGGGTCTTTGCCTCTGGTCTCCTGATGGGAGACTCCGGAGTAGTAACCAACTAAGGCGCATTCACAGGAGTGATAACTAAAGGTGAATACTTTACCCACACTAACGGGATTAACCCCTTCGGTACCAACACAATACTTTCGGGTCTGGAGAAGTTGATTCGCCGCACTTCCCTAAAGCAATTTTCACGGACCCAAATCGACCGAAATGTGATCTCTCAGTGAGGGCAAAGTTGACCTATTATCCCCTCCCAGCAGCTAATTTCGTTGACACTCCACTGATCACAGCCGGATCCAGCGCCCACCTCGTCCTTAATGCCCTTCACCTGTGATGAATCACCACAACTGCCACTTCAATCGTCGAGGCTTGGTCCGCCGCAATGCAGACTCGTCATTGAGGGTCTATTAGAATCTGCTCGTAGCAGCCGTCAACGCTGCTCCGCACACCTGCATCGCTGCTGGTGCCTGCCGACGCTCCAGCTCGCAGCCGCAGACCAAGCAGCGCTTCCCATCTGCAGCAGCAAATGCACAAATGCAACACACACACACACTTAGACGTTGACGCAGCTCGAAAGGCGCAGAGTTCCCCCACACCCACACAACACACCTGCCGTCGTGGTCTGTGGTGCCTCGTTGCAGTATCGGCAGAAGAGCTCCGCCGTTGATGCCGCAACGGCCTGTCAGCTGCGAGGTCACGGCAGTGAGAAGATGCAGCGTTAGTGATCGATCGGCAGATGGCAAGGCAAGATGCGGCCTGTGTGAGTATATGGCCAAGTCAATCGAATGACGTCCCTAAAGTGGTCAATTGACGCAATTCCTCACATTTCAAGACGGCAAACGGTTAGCAAATGTAGTAGGGTTCTGTATTTGTTGAATATGAAAGCTCCGCGCTAGACAATCCACTCGTTGTAAGCCCACACTGCAAATGCACACAGGTGCACATCGTTGTCATGTCATGTCAAATGCGAAGCCGCGCGTGCAAGTTGATCACGTCGCTCTCCTATCGAGCGGTCAGTTGCCACACACGCACGTGCTGAGTCATTGAAAAATCACGACAAGACCTCCGAGGGTGGCCGCTAGAAGAGAAGATGCCAGGAGTAGACCAGAGCCACTGCTGACGGTTGCTTGGGTGGCTGTAGTTGCAGCGGGGGTGGCGGGTGAAGGGGTGGCTGTAGTTGCAGCGGGGGTGGTGGTCGCATGGTTGTACGCAGAGTAAGCGGTGTACCACATGCAGCTGTGAGCTGTAAGCTTGTCCTTTGGCAGTGTGGTCTTGTACTCATCCTCCTTGCACTGCTCATCTTGATTGTTCGCAAGAACGCCCGACCCATCGCTGTTGAGAGTCGCGGTAAAGCTGGTCCCCCCGCTAACGTGGCATTTCCCATCCGCCAAGTAAATTTCAACGTAGCTTTCGGTCGTGCAGCTCTCGTCGGTGTAGGCCTGGGCCACCAAATAAGGAGACTCGCCGAAGGATGACGACGCGAACTTGGAGTAGTCTGGAACGCATGAATACGTATAGGAGTACCCCTCCCATTCGCTGCATCCATCAGCTTTGCAATTCGAGTCATAATTGCTATCCATCAAGAAGGACACGTAAGTCACCTTGGTGCACGTGGAACCACTGAACACAGAGTAAGCCAAATACATGCTCCCGCTACTGGTGGAGTGAACGGAGGGCAATACGGTCGCAAAAACCAACCCGGTCGCCCAATGACGCTCGAATGACTTCATGGTGTTTGCTTGAGTGGTGTTGCGTGTTGCGGGGAAGCTGGGCAATTCGAGAGTGAGTCCAGCGATCTCCCCGCCCTGCCCCATAGTGTCCGTTGCCCTTTGCCTGCCGACCGTCCGTTGCATTATTGCGACCGGGCGATTGTCCGTTATCCGTTAAGCTGGCAGTATACCTACACCACAGTTGTTACCTATCAAGGAAGAGCGTTAAGCGCTTCGGAAAGAAACCGCTCCAGTGGAGATTCCCACTCTCCGGTTTACTGCCCGTAAAAACCGACGCACCGTCGTTCTGTTTAGGATCTTCTCTTGAGTCTAGCTTCGGATGAGCACCTTGAAAAGACCACGTATTGGCGCAATGGAACGCTGGGGGATGTGGGTGCTTTCTGTTGTTCCTTTGCACTTTCATTTCGGCGCACTATATGCATTGCATGGGGCTCCCTCGGCCGCGGTTCTAGGGCCCCAGAGAGGTAACGAACTCGCTGCCCGCACTTCGTCTTGGTTTGCCATGAGAACTCTCCATATGCAAGCCGTAGGGAATTCAAATCATGAGAGTGCGCCGTGGATAACGATGTTCTCTGGATTTTACCCAGAGTCCTTGATGATACCGGTATGCCGTCGGAGTCACATGGTGTAGTTCCTCCGTTCAATACGACGGAGACTCCGCCGATCGTGAGCAGCTCTTCCAACGCGGCCTTCAGCGTCACCGCGGTGTCCACACTGCCGTCTAGTGGCCGCGTCGCCTCCCCGCTGAAGCTCAGCATGAACGTCCTTGTGCAGCCCGAACAGAGGCAGGAGACCACTGCACCTCGTCAACCTGACCAGTGGACACGGTCTCGTCTCCATACGGACACAGTCGTAGCGAGTAGTCTACGCCCGTGTAGCCGTGGTCGCATCCGCAGCCGTAGATCCGGTCGGCGTCCCAGGGTGTGTCGTACGTGGCCGAGTACAGCAGGTTGTAGTCGTTCTTCGCGGCCGCCATCGCCCGCATGGACATGCACTTGCCGTGGCCGTTGCAGTTCGAGCGGCAGATGTGTAGGCGCTCCAGGCGACGCCAGCGAAGCCCATGTCACACTCACATCGTCCGTTGAAGCGATGGGGGCGGTAGTCAGCAACAGGATCCACCCACACACTCCTTGGCACCATCAACCGCGGCTTACACGTGGAAGGGGTGTCGGTTGCAGTAGAAGCTTCAGAAGTTTTACCTGTTGGTCTCTCACTACTCAATTCTCGTTGTCCCGAACACCCAAGCCACCCCCCCCGGTATCAACCTCCTCCTCCCCAGCGCGCACCACTCACCGTTTTCATCAACGCCATGATTTCCACGACCCAGATGCACTCGATCATGCTCACCACGGCCCTCCTCGCGTGCGATATGGGCTCTGCCAATGCAGGCGCGTCGGCCTTCGCCGGATCCTACACCCGAACATCCGTGTCGCCGGACGAGTGTGACGCGCCTACGGATTGCAACTACCAGTGTTCGGCGTCGTATGACATCACTACGTCGGACACCACCTTAACCATTGAACCGACGGCTACTGATGCGGACTGTTCCTGCTACACTCTCTCCGCCACAGTCAGCGGCAACACGGCGTCGGGCACTTACGGCGACAGTCTGTCGTATGACCTCACGCTGACGGACTCCGGTATCACAGTGGATACCACGGTCGATGGCACCACCTGCACGGGCACGTATAAATCGTCCTCTAGGACCTCAGCGAGCACGCCGTCCTCGACCAAAGCCACCACGACTACTGCCACCACAACTACTGCCCCCACAACTACTCCCACCACCACAACTACTCCCACCACAACTACTCCCACCACAACTACTCCCACCACCACTACTCCCACCACCACTACTCCCACCACCACTACTACTAAAAGCAGCGCCTGGGCGTCCAGTGGCGCCGACTTGCTTGGTCTGGCTATGACCGGCGTGGCAATCTACTACCAGGGATGAGCCTTGTTCGACGACCAGCCATCGACGAGCTTGACGCCGAGTGCCTACCTACATTCGCTTCCGATTCGACTTGATGTGGGCGAGCTCCCACAGAACAGACAATGCATTAACTCTTAATGAATACCATTCGATTTAAGCTACACGACGGTAAGCGACGCATTTTCATGCCAATGCCAATGTGCCAGGTAGCCCTGCATCGTCTCTGAGTCGTCTCGCCAACAGAACGATTCACTGGGGTAACTCGATGTCAATCCGCGTTCGACACAGCGCGTCATTCGACCTCGTCAACTTTTACGCATATCCCGAGCCCCCCCCCCCCAGCTATGACGGGCCGAGTCATCGACGGGTCTTTCTGCGGCAACAACACGATGCAAAGGAATTAGTCCAAGCTAACTGTGGTGGTGGGGGGGATAGTCGATTTGAGGATGTAGACAAAGAGAGCATTGAAGCACATAGAGGTATGCAGGCAGACGGCTACCCTGACCTGATCATCTGGACACATTTGCTGTCGTTCAACGCGACCGCAGACTCCAAGAAGTACTTGGTTGACGCGTGCGACAATTCCCAGGTTGGCATCCGTGTTATGGCCATCGAGATGAGGGAAATCTCGAGGTTTTCAACTTGAACGAGTTCGCGAAGTTAAGCTTGGGTGGCGTCGAAGTCGCCTTGCGAAGGAAGCAGTCGAGCTTCGGCCGTAAAGTGATGCGGTAACGTTACAATTCTATATTCTTCCTCTTGAAATAAGAGACTCGTTCGCTTTACACTGATGTACATTGATGCCTCTTCGATGCGGACATTTCAAAATACGTCTGCAAAATTAAATTAATGCCAAAGTGCGTCCGCCGCGTGTAATTACGCACCGTGACCGCAGAAACCACTCTTGAGGAGTTTCCACCGGTTTCGGAGTTTCTACCGGCTTCACGACGCCCAGTTCGTGCCGGTGGCGTTGTTGGTGGCATAGTTAACATGACATAGCATAGCTTATGCATAGCTTATGCTCTTCGAAGCACTCGCGGCCGCTTTCCGAACAACACCGTGCTCAAGACCCCCCCCCCCCGAAACTCCTCTAGTGCGCAACGTGTCGATAAGCTGCTGTCAATGTCTGCGCTGAACAGGTGTGAAGAGGCAAATGCGCGGAAGTAAACGCTAAAAAGGAAACCACCGCTAAGATTAGGAACATCCCTTGTAAAGCACTTACTAAGGGAGGCAGGTTGTTCACAACCGACTAGGACATTATTCTCCAAGCCGTCTGGATGCGTCGCCAACGCTGGGCATCTGGGCGCCTCCCTAATTGCAATTACTTGCAGTATTGGTCGGAAATGATCACCAGAAACAGACTCTTTTTTTTTTGCGAGAGAGTCAGTTCATCTATGTAACTAGTTAAAGTTGCTAGAAGGCTGAAGATATCTTTTCATCTACCATGACTTCGTTTGCGTCCTCCTCGCTGTCTCATTCTGCTGGCTTGGTACTTCAGACATCACGGGGGGGGGGGCACTCCAAAGAGGTCTCGTGGACTCGTTGACCAAGTCCGGGGTTAGTTATACGTGCAAGAAAACAGACGTTTTGACCCATAACATTGCGAATAGGCATCGATTAGCGCCTCTGATTGGACTAAAAGAAAGAACAGCGTCTCAGCTTTCGATTCCCACCAGTTTTGATATATTAATAATTGGATGCGGACAGCGACACCTACATCCTTTTTAGCAGCCCAGGTTCCTTCGCCAAAAGCGAGGTGACACCAGCCACGCTTGCACAACTTCGCCTCTGGTCATGAAAACACGCCCGAGGCTCTCCTGGGGACTATAGAATGCAGAGGTATCGTCCATGAGCGTTTCTAGCTCAACAAAACGGGAGAAATGCCTCGGAGCGTATTTGCTAGTTGATTCTCACATACAGCGCGAATCAGTCATTGTGAACGCTCTTTGGAAGCGAGACGCTGTCGCTGTCGAGGTATTTGTCCGAGGGGGCGAGTGGCCCAGCCAGACCAGGCCGAACAGCGGCATATAGCGCCAGGACAGAGACAACATGCGCAGGAAGTTGTCAGGTGCTCAATTCTTGGCAGACACCAACACTGTGTATAGATTGCTACCATACGTATGGAACATAAAAAGTGTTTCCGGTGATCATTTCCGACCAGAGGAAGTAATAATTAACATTACACTAACGCTAACCATCGTGGTGACAATTAAAGCTGCAGTAAAATCATTGAGAAATTGGTATGAGCAACTACAATGTAAATATCGTCATCAACGATGCTAGTGTTATTGCAATCGTGACTTGTATTGGTCCCACAAACTATAATTAAAATTAGGGGGTGCCAACTAATATTGAAAAATTAGTACTGTATCGTATCGCGACACACATCTCAATCATTTTTTCAATGTAAATTTGCATAATTTGTATAAAAACACAGTCTTGGCGGTGCCCTATCCTGATTCGGTCATTCTTAAAGCTCGCCGTGCGTCATGAAAGCGTCTACAGCACCACAGTCATTTAGCACGCCAAAGCCGCCAAGAGCATTGCTGCTGGCATGATACAACGAGCACACGCATGTGCCTGTGTCTTCATCTGATGGCAACATAGAAAACAAGTACTCGGTTAGCAATTTAGGCATGTATGTAAACGTAGGATTCCATAACCCGTACCGCATCTCCCGCGGTTGTTGCACACAGCGTCCTCCTTGGTACCTTGGACAGTCTGGACAATATTGGTAGTCACAGTGGCTGTAGAATGGGTCAGCCCTGTTGCAGAAATCACGAGAGTCGGCAGGTTTCCCGACGGAGAGTAAAAGGCGACGATGATCGCTGCAAATACACCAAAATGTCAGTTCGTAGTACATAAAAAAAAACTCGCAAACAAAATCGTTAGCACACCATTCCCACTGCTAGTACAAGCTGATGTCCCCGTGGAAAAAGTGACTGCAACACTTGTGATCCTATAACACATTCACAGTGTCAATTTTTGAAATGATCGAGATGCTATGCGGCAGATGATCAAACTTACGTTAGGAGACGCTCCAGTGCAGACTTCACTACTGTAGGGGTTGCTGAAAAGGGTAGAGGTAGCGTAATTTCGCCGCGGAATGACAATGTGAAGGTCCCACCGTCGGATGAACAGGTGATGGTCTGCACTTCGTCAATTTGGTTGGGCGTCCAGGGATCATCACCACTCGGGCACGGAACTATCAAGTGTCAACAGCGTTCAAAGAGGTCAAAACACTACCGTACAAGTCAAAAGATACTAGCAAAAGTGGGAAAACGTACTTTTGGAGCAGCTATAGCCTGAGTAGCGCACACGCTTTCCACGGTCAAGCGGGACTTTGTCGCAGTAGCAGCCTTGAACCATATCGGCATCCCATGTTGCCAATGCGTTGGGGTCGGATCCGTAGAGGAATCCAGCGGCGGTGTACAAAGCGGTAGGGGTGAGCGCTGCCAGCTCTCGAAGCGACCGACAAGTCCCGCGGTTGTTGCAAACGGCTCCGTTACTGGTTGGGCACGACACTTAAGCACACGTTAGACAGAGCAGAAGACTCAAAAGACGCTGTGTTACGACGCACTTCGATTGCATGCAGCTCCTTCGAACCCGGGAAGGCATCTGCATGTACCTGCACTGGTGCAGAGACCCTAGTAGATCATGTTGTCACGTACTACCGGTACTCGATCCTCGACAAGCAACGAACAGAGAATTTCGTACCGCATTTGAGCACTGAACATTTGAGTTATGCGCGACATTGTTTGCCATCGCTTCCTCTACCCACGCACGTCCAGTGGGGCATTGTGGTTGAGAGCAGTCATAACTTCCGTATCCCTCGTCGCAGAGACATCGGTAAAGCGGCCCGCCCAAGCATCTTCCATGACTGTAACAGCGAGATACGGAGCCAGAAATCCCTGCGAATTTTAGACGGTGGTTTGTTCGTGAGAACAAGGGCTCCTAGTTAAAATCTACAGCACTATCGTACCTGCGCAGGTCGTCAAGCCGCTGCCACTATAATATCCGCAGTCTACGATGTTCCCCGAGTTCCCCAATCCTGCTCAAGATTGGCATCAGTCGAAAAAATGCAAGACATCAATAGTAAGCGAAGACTTACCGTCGCTGGGGCCGAAGCCTGCCGCGCATGCACAGACGCCAATGAGCGTGTTGCAGGCCCCCCTACCGGAGCATTCGAGCCACTATTCACAACGAATAAAACGCGCGTTAGCTATATCATCACCTCAAAAGAGAGCTACAGCGTCGGCCACACAATCAACTTGTACCTCTTTGGTTCCTCTCACAGTCAGCGGTGGAGTGGCTCCATACACGGCTCGGGTTCCGTCTGCGTTTACATAGCACCGCTCAGCTCAGAGCTCCTAGTAGTTTTCTGAGTGTTAACACTTGGCGCACCTGTTTCCACCGTGAGCGAGCTGGTTCCCCCTACAAGGTTCGAGGTGGCAACGAGTGCTGGGACGTCTCCATGCTCGTATGAGAATGTGATCAGTGCCGATACGCCGTCGGAGTCGCACAGTGTAGCTCCTCCGTTCAACGCGACGGAGACTCCGCGGATCGTGAGCAGCTCTTCCAGCGCAGCTTTCAGCGTCACCGCGGTGTCCACACTGCCGTCTAGTGGCCGCGTCGCCTCCCCACGGAAGCTCAGCGTGAACGTTCCTGTGCAGCCCGAGCAGAGGCAGGAGACCGACTGCACCTCGTCAACCTGGCCAGTGGACACGGGGTCGTCTCCGTACGGACACTGCCGTAGCGAGCAGTCAACGCCCGTGTAGCCGTGGTCGCACACGCAGCCGTAGATCCGGTCGGCGTCCCAGGGCGTGTCGTACGTGGCCGAGTACAGCAGGTTGTAGTCGTTCTTCGCGGCCGCCATCGCCCGCATGGACATGCACTTGCCGTGGCCGTTGCAGTTCGAGCGACAGATCTGTAGGCGCTCGCAGGCGACGCCACCGAAGCCCGCGTCGCACTCACATCGTCCGTTGCCGCGGTTGCAGCGGCCTCGATTCGAGCATTCCTCGGCCACAGAGCGAACCGAATTGTCGGCTGTGGCGAAGTCGACCCAGGGAGAGGCCGTCGGACACGCGCGGTCGTTGCAGTCGTAGCCTACGTAGCCCGGGAAGCAGACGCAGCTAAACAGGAGCGAGTCAGTGAGCACGCGGACAATGGGAATGGCATCGGAACTTCTCTCACGTGTTGTCGCTTCCGCAGGTGCCGTGGCGATTGCACTTGGATGGACACGCACCCCGTACGGTCGCTAGCCAGCAGCAGCAAAGCGTCAACGCAGCAAGCAGAACCTCATGTCGACGCCCTAACGACATCTCTCCGAGTCGACGTAGCTATTAGACCTGCGACTGAATGGTCGCGCCAACATTGGACAGCAACTACATGTAACTGGTGCGAGAGCTCCAGATGCAGCAATGAACTCACGGCGGCGTCCATTACTTCCGTGTATGGGGCACGAGCACGGAGTCCGACCGTCGGACTATCGGGCGGAGCGAATCCAACGCGACGCAGGTCGCTGTATCCTCGGGGCTTTGCACCGGATTGCTGGCACTTCCCACGCGTATCGGCCGTCGCAGCCGCCAACGTCAAGTTTGCATGTGCGCCATTGAGTTCGAGCTGCAATCACTCGTCGACCTGCATCGCCGAGGGCAAAAGGCTCGGCAGCGCTCTCTTTGATTCGCCGTTTCTACGGTACAGTGGTCCTCTTCAACTTGTCCGCGTAGACACGCAGCGGTCGTCGGGTTTTATCTTGGAAAATGTATACCGCGGTGACGATACCTTCAATAAGACCCCGTCGAGTCGACAGCGAATGGCGACGAGCGGCTCTGGGTCGACCCGACGTGTGGACACCAGCACGCCTCGGCCCAATCCACGTGACTGCGACAGCGTCTACGCACGCTAGCCGCCGACACATTGCTTGCTCACAGCTCCCCAAGCAGCCAAACTCGACATAACCAAGTCAAGCACGTAAACTTACCAACGTTTGTATGGGGTAATAGTCAAAGGTTGATACAATATAGAAACGAGAAGACATAAGCAGGTCCATATCCAGCAAGATACTACCGGAACCGGGTCCTCATCGGCCAATCAGATAGCAGCGTTTTCAGCCGCACGCCGGTACCGGCGGTCTCACATCACTTCGCATTTTGCCGGCTCGAGCCCACGTGCGTCAGCAGCGACCTTCACTCCTCTCAGCCCCTACAGTACATACTTCCCAGCATGGCGTCCTTCGCGTTCCGTCGCGCCTCAAAGCGCGTGGCGCTCGGCCTGGGCGCGGGCGTGATCGGCGT
>JAHQIV010001306.1:0-12467 GCA_030463285.1 Phytophthora europaea
GGAATGGCGGTGCTAATGCTGGTGCTAGTGTGGAAGGAGCTGGCGGCGCTGATCTCGGCGGCGGTGTCAGCGGATCCACTGGTGTCGGAGGAACTGCGAGTGTCGGTGGGAATGGCGGCGCTAATGCAGGTGCCAATGTGGGTGGCACTGCTGGTGGAACTACAGGCGTTGGCGGAACTGCGGGCGTTGGTGGAAATGGAGGCGCTAGTGCCGGTGCCAGTGTGGGGGGAGCTGGCGGTGCGGGCGTCGGCGCTGGTGCCACCGGAAAAGCTAGCGCTAGCGTGAAGGCGGGCACGGGCACCAGCGTGGGAGGAGCCGCTGACACTGGTGCTGGTGGAGCTACGACGACTGCAACTGGCAACGGCGGCACCAAAGCGGGTGTCAGTGCTGCTGGCACTGCCAGCACGGATGCGACGACCCAGAAGGGCTACCGCATGCTTCGCTCGGAGTGAAGCCTTTGAAGTCTCGAGTTCAGTTCTCCGTTTTGTTTTGAGCGTGCGCTGGCTGTCTACTCGCCTACAAGCGCACCCGTCCAACTCCGTGTTCATGTCGATGTAAATGTTTGTGTAGTATCCCAGAGAAATAAAAGATTTTGCTTTTGCAGTGACGTTAGTAGAGATTTGTGCGACATTGTGCTATCAATGCCAGCGAATGCCAAGGTTCAGGTACTGGCGTTGATCCGCCACAACCGACTGAAATGTATCAGCACCAATCGAATGTAGGTGTCGCCAACTTCTTCTCGTATCGAACGATGCGGTGGGGTCGTCTGTTACCTTTTTTCCACGCGGAGGTGGTCATGTGTGCAGCGCGACCTCGACCTCCAGATTCTGGGGCCACTTGTTGCCGACAGGGTTGTTGCTATATGTACCAGCGCACCGAGTACAGGACGATAGCCACGTCTGCCACAGTCGGGATGTGGAAAAAAAAAAACTTGAGAGCTTCCAGCATAACACTTTCTCCACACTACTGTACGTAATAAGCCGGTATGCAGCAGCGGTTGAATTACCCGTTGTCAACAAGCTGTCAAGTTCAAGCTCAAATTGTCTTGTCAACAACGAGCGCCAGCACGGCGCCCTGCCTGTAGAGCTGTCTTTGTTAGCAAACTAACCATCTAATTCAGCTCAGTTCACAATCTACCCCTCACCGCTCAAGTGCCTCATCGTTTCACGCGAGAGGCACGACATTTTGAAATTTTAAACACATCCCTCCGGTTTCCCGAGCTTGCCATGGCTAACGGACTCAAGCCTGACCCCGTCAGCTTGACGTACTACGTCCCTATCGGCACTGAAGAAGATGAGGATCGCGTCAAGATCAACATCAAGACCGTCAGCTCTGGAGACACGGTTGAGTTGCTAACGTGGCTCAAGTCTTTCGAGAGACTGATTCGACTCAAACGCTGGGGACAAGATGGGCCTACACTGTTCCTGAGCGTGCGAATCATCCTGCGAGACGTGGCCCTGGACATCTTCAATGCCACCGCCGCAGACGTCGAGGGCGCTACACCTCACAGCTTCAACCTCGTGATGATGAGGGTAGCCCGAGAGTTCCTAGTTCAAGATGCTAGAGAATATCTGATCGGCTAACCCGCAACCGGCGCAAGACACGCGATGTCACCGTGACTGACCATCTCGCTGCCATGCGGCAGATTGCAACACTGGTCACCACGCTGCCAGAAAACGACACGCCAGTGTCGGAAGAATCGCTGATGTATCACTTCAAAAAAAGTATGCCGTACGAGTGGCAAACGAAGTACGAGGAGAGTGGCCGCGAGGTGGCAACACTAACGGAGCTTTCCCGTTACTTCACTCGACTGGAGATGCACGCAGATCGGAAGGATCCACGCATGCACCAGCGCAAAGACAACACGCGATCACCGAACCCTCCGAAGCAGCAGCGCGGTAAGGAGCCGAGGTCAAACACCAAACCCGCCAAGCCTGCCACTGGTAAGTGGTGCAGCCACCACCGCACGACGACTCACTCTGACGATGAGTGCCACTACCAGAAGAAGAAGCGCCCTGCCGAGCTTAACTACGGCGAGGTGCCCAACGACTACGACGAACTGAATGCTATCGGTCAAGACGTGACCAACCCGAAGCCTCCTGCTGCACGCAAGAGCGAGACGATCGTACGCTTGCGAGATACAGGAGCCAGCCGCCTCTTCGTCGCTCTGGTCGACACGGGCATCACCAAGACTCTCATCGACTCAGCTGTACTCGATCGCGAGCAGCTCGCACAAGTAAATGGGTGAGCAAGCTCTTTCCGCTTACCTCAAGGGAGTCTGAACTCGCGAGGAGCTCTTGAAGTGCGAATGCAACTATCGGAATTCGGCGAGAACCGAAAGATCAAGTGGACGTGTGCGGTGGCTAAACAGCTGCCGTATGCCATGACAATCGGGCGAGATTTGATCAAGCACCTCGGCCTGATACTGGACTTCAAGGCTGGGGAGTTCATTTGGGATGGTGTGCGGGTGTCTATGCGCTCATCGACCAATCAAAGCATGGGCGAGCAGGTCGAATCGCTACTGGCTAGTGCTCCCCCACGTCAAGAGAGCACTATCGCGCAAGCAGAGCGACGCCAGGTCCAAATACTCGACGCGGATTACAAGAAGGAGCCCCTTGATGGGCAAGGGGTCCCAGTTCTCAGGAATCCTGCCAAAGCAGGATCCAGGACTTCCTTCAGAGCTGCTTCGTAATACCGGTCTGGGACGAACGAAGTCCACGGAGTCCGGTCCAAAGCTTCCCAGTAGATGGCTGAAATCAGCATCTCGGTCAGCGCGAATTTGCCGAACTGGTCGTGCAGCATTTGGTTCTTCCGAACTTCAGCCACAGCGTCCCAGAATTGAACGCCGTTGACCATGAGCTCGCCAACGTCAGCACAAACGTAGTCCCAGAGGAACTGGCTAGGATCCGCGCTCATCTGGCTTTAGCCTCGGAGACGCGAGACGGAGAATCCTTCAGGGCGCGAGTTTTATCTGGTTTGAACTTCCGCGGACGCTGAGCCAGTTTCAGCCGATCCACGTACAACATCACTCGAGTAGAACTTGGAGTACTGGTGGATGAGTGCGTCAAGTCGATCGTTGCCTGGTCTCTGGAGCCACTGCCTTGACTTGCCGAGCGACAAGGCTTCTTGGTCTCCTTTGGTGACGGAGTACCTGACATAGTCTCGGCATCTTGCGATCAGACTTTCCGGTCACAGCTGGCCTCGGTGGTTGACCGCCAGGAAGAGTGAGCGACGTCCTGTGCTTGGGTGACCGAGTCGAACCCCCCACTCGCTGAAGATAGACTGGGAGTTGCAGCCTTGCCCTCTTGCGGCACGTATGGCCCGCAGTCGTCAGAAGCCTAATCCCGAGCTGAGACTTGGAGTGTTGTCCGAAAATGAGCCGGAACAGCGTGACCCTCCTGGTACTACCAAAGTAGCTCAAGCAACCGCTTCCAGTGGCCGTTGAGATTGGTGTTCCCTGCCAGGAAGTCCGTCACCTCCGCAGCGGAAAACTTCTTGACCCCAGCAAGCTCAGCCTTAAGCTCAGCGATACGCTTATCACGCAGATTCTGAGTCCTCTGCAATCGGTCCACTTCCCGAGTCGATGCCAAGATTTGGTCCTGCAACTCGGATTTTTCACAGCTGAGGCGCCCGGCAGCTGCCCAAAGAGCGTCGATCTCAGCTTGAAGCTTACCCGGTGGAGGAAAATTTGAAGCTGGAACCGGAGCAGGCGCAGGTGTGTTTAACATAGTCTCGGCCTGAGCAGCTTCTAGCGCAGCCACTTGGCTTGGTACTCGGCCTTCTGAGAGGCGAGATTAGCCACAAGTTGAGCACACTCTGCCCTCAACTGCGCGACCTGAGCCGAATCGTTTGGGACTGGACCCCCTTGCTCAAGCGTCAGGATCCGCTGAACGGAGACTTGCAGATACCGAACGGTGTTCACAGCCCGCAGAGCCAACTCGTCCCCTCCGTAGACCTGAGCGAGAGCTAAGACTTCTCGCTCCATGATCTACTCTGAGGTTTCGGCGGAACAGCGCCTGGGATAGTGGTTCTCAGAGCTGTTGGGTGGATTTCGTGTGGCGCTGAGCCTGGGATAGTGGTTCTCAGCTCGGCCGTGTTGTCTACGTCAAGACGTGGTCCGCGGAAGTCCCAGGGCGCAAAGGCGAGAACCCTGGATCAAGACAGGCTCAACCCGAGCCAATTCTCGGAGACACCCTAGGTCGGGGGGGGGGCGAGTGAAGACCTGTGTACGCGGCTCTCAGCTGGAGCCGCTCGGAGGAAGTGAAGAAGCAAGGAAGACCAGGTCTGTGGTCTTGGAGGAAGCAGACAAGTTGTGTGTGGAGTGTATTGTGGAGTATCGTGTCTACATTGAAGAAAACCCGGGATAGATTGATTGGTCAGGACACGTGCAGACGAAGGCCTGTTGAGCGGGGAGCCGGCTTCGTTTGGAGACATCTGAAGCCAACTGGACTGGAATCAAGGTTGGCGTGGCTGGCTGACGTCTGGGCCCAAAGCGTAGCCCCAGCAAGAACCGTCAAGGGGATGCAAGGAAGGCGCACACGCCGCGTTGGACCGAGGGTTCGAGCTTGGAGGTCTCGGCCGAGTCTTCGTCGAGTCCAGCTGAGATCTTTCAGCTGAGACTCTAAGACTCTGAGCCCCTCCGAGCTTAGACCTTACGTTTGGCGATTCAACTTTGCTCAAGGTTTGTTCTGGACGCTGGGAAGTTGCCCGCACCTCACCACCCTAGGCTATCGCATGACTACGGAAGGCATCGCTCCACAGCCGAAAAAGGTCGCAGCAATCCAGCGCATCAGCCCACCGACGAACAAGAAGGAGCTTCGACGATTCATCGGACTTGTCAACTACTATCGGGACGCCTGGCCGCAGCGTGCGCACATGCTGGCCCCCCTAACCAGACTGACATAGAAGTTAGTGCCGTGGGAATGGAATGCAGAGCACCAGAATGCGTTTGATAAGCTCAAGGCCTCGATGTAGCGCTCTACGCTACTGCATTTTGCTTGATTACGACTTGCGGTTCGAGATCTTCACGAATGCGTCCAGCTACCAGCTACGGGGAATTGTGTCACAAGCTCGGGTATAGCTAGCTGCTCATGGAGCTCGTTGCATTGTTCCTCGTCAAGGACTTGGTTGTCACTCTGCGGCAAGCGGGAAAGTGCATCTGCTGCCGTATTATCCGAGCCCTTTATGTAGCGGATGGTTGGCCCAAATTCTTCAATGATGAGTCGCCAGCGCATCACTCGTCCAGATGTGAAGTTGGCGCATGACAAGTTCTTGTGGTCCGTGAAGACGGTGATCTGCTGTCCGAAAAGCAGAGTCCGGAACCCTTTTAGGTTTTCCACGATGCTAAACAGCTCCTGCTCCATAACACTGTAGTTCTTCTTGGCCGAAGTCAGCTTGCGACTGTAAAATGCGAGCAGCTTCCCGTTGACAAGACAAGTTGAGCTTGAACTTGTTCGTGCGGCGCGTGCTGTGTGAGCGTAATCCATACGCCATATACAACATCCTCGCCCCGCTAAGCTTGATCGTGAATGTACGGCTTCACACGACGGATGTTGCTGGTTTCGTCGTAGTTACCGCGATCGACGGTTAGCGTTCCATTGGAGTGAACAGCGGTGATGACGAACGGGCCATCGGTGGGTTGAGCAAGCTTGGGAAGGTTGCGAATCGATTTCACAGTAAGCACCATGTCGCCAACCTTGTAATTGTGGGCGAGGCAAGCACGGTTTTCGCGAGCATTCTCACGACGCGTCTGACGTTGCTGGCGAGAGTAGATGGTAGCCCAATGCGCCGTGAAAGTTGCATCCGCGATCATGTCCCCTTGGAAGACAAGTTGGGCGGGCGATGCGCGCAATGTTGTGTGCACTGTCGCTCGAATTGCAAAAGCAACACTTGGCGAAATTTCAGTCCAGAGCTGCTGGTCGAGTCGCGTGGTGCGCACCATGTTTCCGACCACTTGATGTACTCGTTCCAGGATCGCGTTTGCCTGTGGGTTTTCGACCGTTGTGGGTTTCGATTGCACGCCGTAGGAGTCTAGCCTTTCTTGGAACTCCTTCCCGACGAATTCCATGCCTTGGTCATGGACTACACGATGCGGGCGGGGGTAGCGGCAGAACCAAACCTCGTCGAGAGCTTTCGCTGCTGCTTGAGCGGTCTTGTCCGGGACTGGCGCAATCTCGATCCAGTGCGTCGATAGCTCGATCATTGTGAGTGGGTAGAGTTGGGGCGCTGTCGGTTCGTCCGAGTAGGAGTATGGGCCGATCTCGTCGACGGCGATGTCCATCCAGCGTTCTCGCCCGTGGATCTTCTTTGGAAGTTGCCCATATTTCATCGGCGCGCGTTTCCATTTCTGGCAAGTGGCACACACGCGTACGTAGTCTTCAACCGCTCGTCGCATACCAGTCCAGAACACAGCATTGTTCATAGTGAGGAACATCCAGTTCATACCGAGGTGAAGCAGTGATTCGTGATAAAATATGAGCACAGCGCTGCGCATAGAAGCGGAAATGACGACTTGTCCTGTCTTCGACTGCAAAATTGAGTGCTGTCCAAATGTTTTCGACTGGAAAAGCTGCGGCTTCTGTGCGGCTGCTGCTTGCAGGACATCGTCTTCACGTTGCGCTCGAGCGAGTTACTCGTAGGTCATAACGAGCGCCAGCACGGCGCCCTGCATGTAGAGCTGCCTTTGTTAGTAAACTTGTAATGGGCTTACTTAAGCTCAATATTTTAGCTTACACGTGAGCGCACGTGTATGAGGAAGCGTAGGTGTGTTTAACTTAGATTAAGTATACTTGTGTCCACAAGTATAGTTAAACCTAAATAAAGGTACAATTAGTAGCTTTTGTGGTAAAATGAGAATTGAATTGAATGTTAACTGTGGTTTCCTCCAAAAAATGATATCTATAAAGAGAGGTTCTGCCAACGAGTGGTTGGCAGGATCTCTGGCCTAATGCATGATTCTTATTGGTGGAAAGATGCTGCTTTCCACCAATAGTATTGCTTCCTAATATGAATGGTGACCACAGTGTGATGTGATCTAACCGAATGCATCCATTAGTGCATGTTGCACTAAGGTGGAGGTGAACCGAATGTGTAGCCCTTAAGACGCTGCCTGCAAGTTTGATTGCGCAGCTGTCTTCGAGTGTTGTGGGTGACCGCAACACTCAGCCGAGGGCTGTTGGCGACTACAGCTCTCACTCAAGTTTTACGCCCTTCGGCGGAGCTGGCGGTGGCGGGCTTCGTACTCCGTCACCATTTCAGGAACGTCTTCCATCAGGACGTTCCGCGGCTCCCATGTATCGTGACTCGGAGAGAATCCTCTCCAACGAGCACGAAAATGAACCGGACCTTGGATCCGGATCTGATGATCAACAATTTGCTGGACGATCCGACGAGTTTCCCCCCGTGCGTCTCGCAGTGGTGGCGGAGGCGGCAGGAAGACGCCCCGGGTCTGGTCGTTCTGACCCCTGGGATCGCTTGGAGGCTTTGGAACGCCTCCAGGCGGTTGAGTTCGCTGCGTTGATGCAAGAGCTGAACCTGTTGAAGGCTCAGCTCTCTCAGGTCTCGCAGACCGCTTCGAACGTGCAGGTCGACCTCGGGTCGAAGCTGGCCTTCGTGAAGACGCGCGTCGCTGCGCTCGAGCAGGCGTCGGCGAGTCACCAGGAGTAGGTGACTCGTATTGCGAGTAAGGCTTCAGCCACCCAACGTAAAAATGTTGGGTGGAGGCGCATGCTGGACGGTATGTACAAGTGAGTGGATGTATACGAGCGTACGAACACGCGTACTGTACTGTATCCGGGATGCATGTATGAGGTAACTCGGGCAGGCGCGCTGTTGCGGTTGCGACCTTACGAACCAGAATCATCCGCTTCTGGGGCAGAATGGGTTGTGGTTTTTGATGGGACGATGATTTGAGAGCGCACGACTCCCGTGCCTGCCGAGCGAAAGCAACAGCAAAACACACGTGACAACCCTGTTGAACGTCGTAGGGGCATTCTTCAGTCCCTACGGCATTACGAGCCACTTCCAGAGCATGCCGCTCGGAGTGCTCACCGCCGTGAGAGGTATATCACTCTCACGCATGAGGATCTGATAGAACCCGTCTCTCAGATCAAGAGCACTGAAGATAGTGCTCAAGGCCATCGAATCGATGACCACATCTTTCATGGTATCGGCGTCTGCGCCGGTACCGTCGCGTCGTTCAGCTTGTTATAAGCTTGAACGATGCGCCACCCGCCCTGTGCCTTCTTGACACAGAACGTGGACGCGCTGTGCGGGGACTTCGACTCCCGCACTTGCCCAGCCTTGCGACGACTTCTTCGAAAGTCGTCGATCGCCTTGACTTGCTCTCGCGGCAGTGGCCACTGCCGTCACGACTTCGTTCCCGGCACGATATCAATCTCATGCTGAACACCCTTGTCCAGCGGCAAGTCCGCAGGGATATTGTCCGGGAGTACATCCTTGTACTCACGCAAGACCTCGTAGAAGGGACTCGACTTGAGTGAGTCCCAGCTCTGCTCGTCGAAGCGTTCCTTCTTCGCCTTAGCACTGAGAGCGTCGGCGCCCTCAGTGACGAGTTGCTTTAGCTCTTCCACTTCACACTTCACACTCTCGACGTTCGAGAGGATGCAAATCGGTTCGATGCGTCCATCATGCAGGCCGCGGGCGAAGCACTTCCAGTTCGTGACTGGAAGCGAGGTCAACTCCGACGCTAACGTCGGAGGGTTCTCCATTATACTGGAGACCAGTTTTCGTACGCGTCAAGACACTCAGTGTCTCGACGGTCGTCTCCAGCTTCGGTGTCTGCCCGGCAGACACTGCTTGTAGCGTCTCGATCCCTGACCAAGACTTGCGCAGCTTGGCTCGCTTGCGTCGTTCGCTTCTTGTGCGGAACCTGGTTCCGCGCGTTTTGTTTTGTCCAGGCCCGGCCGTGGACAGATCTTCTTTTTGATCGCCGGCGGGTTCAACGCGCGGGCGCACGCAATCAAGCCCGGCTTGGTCACGTACCGATTCGTCGTGCAGCCCGGCTGCACGCGAGCACGCAACCATTTTCGGTGCGGGACGTTTGCAATCGTCTGCACTGCCTGCAGCGTCGACTCCCAGAGCCGACGAGCTTTCTTTACCTCGACGCCTGATGGCGGAGCGTCTTTCGACGTTTGGGCCAATCGCATCAGCTCCCGGATCTGACGCGTCCAAGTCACTGTCCTTATTAGTGACTGGCTCCTCTTGTTCAACTTGTGTGTCGACACTAATAGTCGACACGACCCCGTCACTCTTGACGCTTCGAGAACCTTGAATCTGAGTCTTCTTATTCTACTCACATTTTCTCCCAACGACTCTCAGTCGTTGACGTCCGCGTGGGGTGACCGGAGGCAGCCGCGCGTCGCGCTGCCTCTGCTGGAGGGTCGCATGCACCACGAGGTGCATGTGCTGCGCCGACAGGGCCATCGTTCACTGTCGCGCCGCTACTCCCGAAGTGCGCGATCGTGCGCTTCGTCCAGTCGATCACCGGATCATGTCGTGCAAGCCACGGCCTGCCCAACACCATGTCGAACTCGTCGTCTAAGTCTAGTACGATAAGTTCGTCCACGACCTTCTTTTCCCGATACGAGAAGCGTACGCGTACGACACGCTTCTCGGTTTTAACAACAACACCCGTTGCTAGTCTTACTTCCAACAGACTTCGAGGTATTACTACTTCCTCGAAGTCAAGCCTCGCTAGGCTCTGCAGTCGAACAAAGTTGTTCGACGCACCACAATCCACCAATGCACGAAGAGATCTCTCTCTCTTCGAGCTAACCTTCAGGATGACAAGGTTTGGCTTGTCATCTTGCTTCTTGCAGTGAGAGTGACTCTCACTGGAGGCAGCAGTCGTTAGTACAGCGTGTCCGATATCGACACGCTCGACTTCATCACCAGCAGGGCGACCCGCGCCTGCTGGTCGTTTTAGTTTTTTGATTGCCCGTGGCGATACCCAGTGTCGTCACGTCGGCCCGTAGCCGCGTGCACAGGTGCTGTGCACTCACGGGCGTAGTGACCATTGTTTCCACTTCGGAAACAACGGACATTCGTTGGTCCTCGACGATGCTGAGACCCAGCAGCTGTCGCACTCGAGAGGTCCATTGGTTTGGGACCTCCCGACGGCTTCACCATCGGTCGCGGGACGTTCACATGCAGTTTCGTCTGTCGCAGGCTAAACTCTTCTTGGACGGCGAGCGTGATCGCAGCCTCGAGTGTACTTGGGTACTCTCGGAAGAGATAGGTCTTCACAGGCCCATCCTTAAGGCCCTTCATAAACGTGACGACCTTTGTCGCCCCGTTGATCGGGTTGGTCACGATGTTCGAGACCGAGTACCGCGCCCTTCGGGCGTAAGCATGCACGTCATGCTTGCCCTGCTGCAGATCGAGGAACTCAGCCCTCGATCGGAACTCATTCTGCGGGGGCTCAAACGCTTGCTTGAGCTCCTCCTTGAACAGTTCGTACGTGCTAAAGCACGTAGGATCAGTGAGCCGGCGTCCATACGCCCAACTCCTTGTTCGTCCGCCAAGGCATGACATGGCGAACGCAACCTTTGACAACGGATCGACGATACGTCGAGCCGTGATGGCAGCGCCGACATCGACAAGCCAACGGAGGAGAGGCTCGCCCTCTCTTCCAACGTAGCTGTTCACGTGGATTTTCAACGCCTCCACGCGCGGTGTGGACGGAGTCGACACCGTTGCGCGAGCAGCGGTCTCGCGCTGTTCCTTCATGATGAAACCCAGAGTAACCCCGTGTTGCTCTGTTGGCGATAGCGTGCGCACCATCGTCGCTACCGCCGCTTCTCCAATGACCGTCGCCAGTCGTTGGAGCGCCTCTCACTCTGGATCGGCTAGGTGGGGACAGTCTCCGCGTGCAACAGGCGCATTTGGGCTACCAGTGGACATGTTCGTGTCCACAGGCCCCGCGTTCGTATTCCATACGAACGTGTAGTTAGTCGGTCGTTGGACGGACTACAAAGTGCTACCAGGTGTAATGGGCTTACTTAAGCCCAATACTTTAGCTTACACGTGAGCGCACGTGTATGAGGAAGCGTAGGTGTGTTTAACTTAGATTAAGTATACTTGTGTCCACAAGTATAGTTAAACCTAAATAAAGGTACAATTAGTAGCTTTTGTGGTAAAATGAGAATTGAATTGAATGTTAACTGTGGTTTCCTCCAAAAAATGATATCTATAAAGAGAGGTTCTGTCAACGAGTGGTTGGCTGGCCTAATGCATGATTCTTATTGGTGGAAAGATGCGGCTTTCCACCAATAGTATTGCTTCCTAATATGAATGGTGACCAAACTGTGATGTGGTCTACGCGAATGTATCCATTAGTGCATGTTGCACTAAGGAGGAGGTTAACCGAATGTGTAGCCCCGCTACAAAACTAACCATCTAATTCAGCTCAGTTCACAATCTGCTCTACACCGCTCACGTGCCACATCGCTTCACGCGAGAGGCACGACACGCCTACAATCGCACCCGTCCAAAACCGTGTTCTGTCGATGTAAATGTTTGTGTAGTATCACGGGAAAAAAAGTTTTTGCTATTGCAGTGCTCTAGCCCCCTGGTTACCAATGTCGTAACTTATGGCATACTTTTTTGTTATGTCGTAAATTACGACATTGCAGCGACAACAACAGGGGGCTCGAACCATACTTTAATCAAGTGTTTTTAAAAATATAAGATCGGAGAGGTCAAAAACGAAACCCCCAGAAACGGGACAAGATGGAGGGAGTGCGATGTAGATTAGGGGAACAGCGGGCAGATCGCAATGATGAGTGGTCGACCTCTTCATTCGAGAATATGCCGGATGGCGCACACCCGCTGCACGACTCCCGCGGCAGTCGCCGCCGCCAACCGAGACGTTGACTTCCCGTATATGTGGCGGCAGCTGCGCAATGCGGGCTGGAAGGCTAAACGACCACGCGGCCTGTCAAACGAGTGGAGATACACAACACCTGATGGCACCCGCGTGCTCATTGGGGAGTCAGCGGTCGTGGAGTAAACGTTAACGTCGTGTCTATCGAACGAGAGCGCGCAGGACGAGAGCGTGCAGGACGTGGACGAGGATGCGCAGGACGAGGGCAAGCAGAACGTGAACGAGAGCGCGCAGGAATCGGACGCGCACAATGAGGGTGTGCTGGTCGAGAGCGCGCAGGACGTGGATGTGTCGGACGAGAGCAAAATCGACAAGAACGCACCGGGCGTCCGCGCGTTGAATGGGAGCGAGGAAGACGCCTCAGGCGACGAAGTGCGTTCGTCCAGGATTGAAACTAGCGTTGTTCTGACCCGGGGTACTGTGAATGCTGTGTTTGGGCCGCCGAGCGGTGACGAGAAGCGCCCCGAGCTGGGCCCCGAGCTGGGGCGAGTCGAGCTTTCACAAGGGGCCGTGACGCGAGCGGTCGGGCTGGCGCAGAGCGAGCTGCAGGCGGATGAGGCGG
>JAHQIV010001307.1:0-12466 GCA_030463285.1 Phytophthora europaea
CGGGGGAGGCGGCGGTGGTGATGACGACAAGCGCCGGATTGAGGTGGAAGGCGAAGGGAAAGGTGACCGTAAGAGACCCCCGCGCAAGAAAAGCGATGACCGTGGAGGCAAGGGCTCTGGCGAGCCTCAGGCCAAGAAGCGATCTGTGCTGGACCGACTTGGCCCCAAGGTTTGAGCGCATTGCAGCAGAGCAAGCCTTCAGGATGAGCGCTTGGATGTCCGTCTCTAAGCGTCTCTAATGCGACCGAGTTTTTGGCGTTCACTTTTGGTGGTACTTCTTGGCTGCATGGAGATCGAACGCTGAATACGAACGAGACTTTGAGTCGCTTCCTAGCGATGAGGCTGGCCAGATCGCCCTGCATATTCATGTTGCTTTTCGCAACAATCAATCGAACAACAACCACTTTCATCTGATCTCTGTGTTCGTTCGTGCGTTCACTAATTGTAGGCATCTCCGAAGAACAGAACTTCTGGATCCTTCCTCCTCGGTTTTGTTTGCTGAACTGGGTAACCACTTGCCCGATTTCCCCACCTTCGCTATTGGAGTGTAGTGTACGCTCCTGAAAGAGTTTGATCTGTGGACACCGGTCGGGGCCGAACATCCCTACCGTCAAAAGCTTCTTTCATGGTAAAATTCGTTATGAGTACTGGAAACCATGCATGGGCTCGAACGCCGAACATCTTACTTTATCCAGCGCGACATCGATGCCCTCTCGGCCAATCCGAGAGCGTTCGCCTGCAGTGAGTCCTGCAGCGAGTCCTGCAAAAAGAGTGGGACCCCCGCCGTCCTGCAGTCTGCACATCACCCCGCAGGCCATCCTGCAAGTGGGAGACCTAGCTAGCTCATCGACCTCGACGCTCCAGCCTAGACGAAAGCGAGGACGCTGCTCAGGTCGAAACGGCTCTTCCTCCAACAGCAGAGCCATTCACTCAATCGTCGTCGTCGTCGGCAGCGATCCTACGCAATTGCCAGCTTCATCTTCGCGCGTAATGCTTGGGATTAGAGCCTCAAATGGAGCACAGTGGCAGCGGAAAAAAAATGCTCAGGGTGGGTGGTTTATCTTGCTGTCCTGCAGTCGTTCCTCAGCCTGCACGGTGCAGGACGGGGATAGAGGGGAGGAATACATGTAGATGTCGCCCACCCTGCGCGCCAGTGGGATTAGCGTGGAGAGGGGTGCCTCGATTTTGCTCCCAAGTCCTGCAGAATCCTGCAGACTTGTAAGATAAACCGCCCACCCTGAATGCAGCGTGTTCACTGTCCACGTGGAGAGCCCTCGCAGTCCACGGGCTGGCCAATTGGTTGCTGTGCTAGGCTCGTACTACGAGCCTCGTAGACAGTGGAAATTGGCGCCACAGTGGCGGTGGCGGTCCTCGTCGGACGTCATGCTGGCGTTACTGTACCCTTCAGTGTAGGGTTTCCGCGTTAACAGCCCCCCGTTTCGATGCACGAACGGGTTAGTCGATGGACAGCTACACCGACGCCTGGACCCTGTAGTCGCAGGCTTGGACTCGTGCCTTCGACTAACTAGCGCGTTTTAATGCGGCAGCGTCGAAACAGTGCTGCGAGGTACTGTACTTGTTGGTCGAGGTGGTCGCATACGACACGCTCCTGAACAAGTTCACTTTCGATTGCACGCCGCGTCGCCACCACACGATTTGACTGCTGGCCTGCATCTAAGGTGCAAATCTTCACGGAGTGGCTGCGTGTACTGTGTGAAGACGAGTAAAGGAAGTGATTGAGCAGTACTGTACAGTACTGTACATGTCGACAACCAAGTGTTTATATTGAATCCTGTGCACGTCGCTGTAGTGGCACGCATGCACCGCCAAGCCAGGCGGGTGTCCTACCAATCGAGGTCCAACTCGTCGGGGGCTTCATCGTCGGAAAGAGACACGCGCGGGCGGAACGGATCCAGCGGACGCTTGAAGCTGAACGTGCGGCTGAGAAAGCTGTCACGCCGACTGCTTCGACTGCTGCTCAGGCTCATGCTGACGGTCGAGCACTCGCTCGTGTCGTAGCCCGAGAGCGACGAGTTCGGCTTGGGGTCAAGATGGGACTTGCCTGTGACGTTCTTGACGCACATCGCGCAGAATAACCGTTTCTTGGCTCGGCTGGACTTGCTGAGCTCGAAGATGTAGTGCTGCTCGGAGCAGTTCTTGCACACGCTCTGTCCATGGTCCACCAAAGTTTGGTCCAAGTCAAATGTCAGTCTCCAATGTTATCACGACGCGTTTGTTTGCAGGCGGACACACCTGGTGACAGCCCGAGCAAAGCGGGTGCGACCCGAGCTTCGGTTTGCGGCGGCAACAGACGTGGCAATTCGTGCTGCGCATGATAAACAGGACGAGGATCAAAGGTTAGCTTTGCGTTGAGACAGCAAGACCCTGGGTGCAATGACACGCAGCCAGCGTTCGTTACACGTACCTGGAGGGCATCCACTGGTGGCTGTCGGCCTCGTCCATGAGGGCGCTGAATTGCTTGGCCCGGCCTCCACGAGGACTGCGGACGACGTTGAGCCAGGTGCTGGCCACGCCGAGTTGGATGGCCATCTCGGGCGCCGAGCCGAACTTGAGGATGGATCCCCATAGGAAAATCTCCGTCTTGTTGGTGCGGTGGTGTCGCCGATAGAGATAACACGACGCCGTGTGCTGGCGCAGCATTCCGGGTGTGGATTCCGACGGCCACTCGGGCCGTTTGATGGACTGCAACGTGTGATAAGTGAGCTCGTGGCCACGCGCGTCGGTCGTGGTCCCCATCCGCTCGTAGGTGAGTGCGTCTCGATCGTGGAGTAGGCCCCCCACGCATTTCCCGGCGAACCACTTGATGCCGGCAAAGCGGAACGGGTCTTCCGGTGTGCGTCGCTCGTGCGCGTTGAGCACGGAGCCGTCCTTGAGGTTGTAGCCCAGCAAGACCTTCGCGGTGCGGAGCTCGTGGGTCGTATCGCAGTAGAGTCCGCCCATGACGTCCTCCAGCCGGCCGTCGATGAGGCCTGTGCCCACCATTACAATGATCGACTGGTTCGTCGAGCCGGGGACGCTGCTGAAGATGTTGACCTCTTTGCGGCGCTTGACGAAGGCCCAGTGCTGCGGGTCGATGTTCTTGGCGTTGAACTTGGCGCGCTCGGCCACTGTGTCTTGCAGGAACTTCCTCGCGGCGTGGTCGTACAGCGCGCGATCCTCGGGCGAGAGTTTGATCTGAGGACACCGATCGGGGCCGAACATGGCTGCTACAGTAACTGAACTGCTCTTTCGCGTGCCGCAGCAAATTGCGTTGTGAGTCACAACTTGTGAACGCTTGGGGCCATGCGTGGGACGGCCATCTTAGTCTGGATTGTCTATCGGGCGACATCGGCGCCATGTGTGACTGCCTCACGCGCTTGAAGTCTCCAAGTCAGCGTCGCTGTACTCGTCTGACTCAGCACCTGGCTCTGCAACCCGACGCGGCCAACGTGACGTGTGAACATCCATCACTGGCCTCACGCGGTGGCCAGGATTGACTCGCTGCAAGAGCGGCAATGGATGACTGGTAGCTGGCCGAGCAGCAGCAGTAGCGCTACTCGACTCTGTGCTACACACGTGATCGAAATCGAACTCCATCTTGATACCGTGGTAGCTTACAACGTCTCCACTGGACTCCAATGGGTCCCATTGGAGTCCAGTGGAGACGTTATGGGAAGGTTGTAAGCTTCCAGTCTGAAGACTCTCCAGCACGAAAGTACTCAAGCTGGCGCCTTGATGCCTCCCTCGGCACCAAGTTCTACGCACAGTTCACGACCGTCCAGCTTTGCGCACCAAGTCCCTACGCACAGTTCACTCTCGCAATGTTCTGCATGCACCAAGTCCCTACGCACAGTTCATGCGCTCAAGTTGAAGCGCTCCAAACGTGTGTCAAGGGCCGGGACTGTACATGTACTCGCACTTAGCGCCGCTGAACAGCAGCCCCTCGTCACTTACTCCAAAATGACTCCTTCCCCCAAGCTCTTTGTGTTCGGTCTCGGCTACTCCGCATCACGCGCGGCCCGCGCCTTCCACGCCGCGGGCTACTCTGTTTCGGGCACGGTTCGCTCCGTGGCCGCGGCCACTCAACTGTGCCAATCGGGCCAGGACGTATTCCGGTTCGAGGCTTCGGAGACCAGTCCCCAGAGCGTGTTCCTCTTCGACGGGGACGAGTGGAGCCCCACCAACTCCCAGACGCTGGAGGCCGCGCTGAGTGGCGTGACCCACGTACTGGTCTCCGTGCCAACGGGCCGAATTGATGGCCAGGAAGACCCCGTTCTGGCCGCTCTGGGGGACCGACTCATCCGCGCCACGAAAGACTCGGCCCAATGGGTCGGCTACCTGTCGACCATCGGCGTCTACGGAGAGACCAACGGGGTGGCCGTGGACGAGTCGGCCCCGGTCGGCTCGGCCGTGAAAAGGTCCCAGATGCGTATCAAGGCCGAGCGCCTTTGGCTCGATTCGGGGCTGCCGGCCCATGTGTTCCGGATCGCGGGCATCTACGGCCCGGGCCGCGGAACGATCACCAAGGTGCGCAGCGGGACGGCCTCGAGGATCCACATCCCGGGCCGCGTGTTCAACCGCATTCACGTTGACGACATTGTCAAGATTCTGCTGGCGTCGGCCGCGCGGCCGAACCCCGGAGGGGTCTACAACCTGTGCGACGACGAACCGGCCCCGGCCGATCAAGTCACGGCCTACGCGTGTGAACTGCTGGGAGTGCCCGTGCCTCCGAGTCAGTCGTGGGAACAAGCCGAGATGAACATGAGCGCCATGGCCAAGAGCTTCTACGCCGAGAGCAAGGTTTGCGTCAACCGACGGATCAAGGAAGAGCTCGGAGTCCAGCTCAGCTACCCGACGTACCGTGAAGGACTGCTCGCACAGGTGCTGGAGGAGGAGAAGCTGGCAATGGGCCAGCTCAGTGACGGAGTCCACCCTCCTCCAGCTCCAACGGCGCTGCAGCGTCTCGTGGTGTTGGCCAACATCGGCTCACTGCGGGCCGAGCCGTACCTGGACCTGCGTCAGATCAGCTTCCGCTTGAGTCGTGCACTGGGCCAACCTGTGGTGCCGTGCAGCTTCCGCTTCTCGAACCGCGTGGACCCGCAGGAGTTAAATGGACTTGAAGCCAAGACGTTTGAGACCGTGTTGACGGAGCACCTTGCTGCTCGGGGCCATCAGCCTAGTGAGGTTGTGGTGCTGCCGCTGTTCTTTGGCAAGAGCTCGACTCTGACCGAGTTCATGCCCAAGGTGATTAACAAGGTGTGGGCCGCAGCGACGCCGGCCCCGCTTACTGTTCGTGTTGGTGGGTGCCTTGTGGATCAGGAGAACGCGAACGACACGCGTGTCGCTCAGATGCTCTTGGAACGCATCCACGCCGTCGTCGATTTCGAGACGGTGAACGAGGAAGTGGCCGTGCTTGTCGTGGACCACGGCACGCCGAACCGTGACGTTCACGAGTCTCGCGAGTTTGTCGCGCAAGAACTGCGCGGTCTTTTGAAGTCTCATCAGCACGTTAAACTGGTGGACACGGCGTGCATGGAGCGGCGTGAAGGTGCCGAGTACGACTTCAATGACCCGCTGCTGGCCGTGGCTCTCGACCACTACACTGTGGAGAAGGGAATTGTTGTTGTGGCCAAGATGTTCCTGTCTAACGGACGTCACGCTGGCGAGAAGGGCGACATCGAAGAGATCGTAGACGACGTGAGCGCGAGACACCCTGGCGTGGACGTCCGCGTCACGGACGCGCTGGGGACGCACGAGTTACTGTCCGAGATCCTGCACGACCGATACCGTGCAGCTCTGTCCAAGGACGCCCCGGACTACACGTTGACTACAGACAAGTAAAGTGAATGAATGCAGTGCAGGATATCGCTCCATCTCTAGTTTCTATGCTTCTGCTGGTGCTCGACGAGAGACGCGTGTAGTGACTCGCGTCACCTCAGCTTGAATCATTTTTGGTAGCTCGCCATGTTGAGTACGAGCGATGCTGATTGCCTTCACAAGAAGCAGGTTATCCGCTTCAGCACGAACGAGTTGACTCTGAAGGCGTGTCTGATCCGCCTTGAGGATGCTCAATTGACCGCGATCACTGAACGATGGCGACTTTCCTGTCGAGTCGTCGGAGTCTTCGAGCGCGGATGAGCTTGAGCTTGATCGCTTCGCTCCAGTTCTCGACGAATTCAACACATTCTGCAAGTCTTTCGAGCGCCGTTCACGTCGGTAGCGTCCGAACTCGTTCTTTATAGTTTCAAGCTCGTTCGTCTTCTCAGCAATCGCTCGGTCTTTCTCGTCAAGCACCTTCTGCCATTTGACCAACTTCTTCTTCCAGTCGCCCACCAACTTGCTCACATCTTTCGTGTTCCGTTCACTTGATTCGAGTCTGTCTTGGAGCTTTTGGTGACGCTTTTGTAGCTCCGACATCGCTTGAATCAGCTGCTCGCGTTCATCCAACACTTCACGCAGTTTGCCTTCCAGCTCGACAGCTTTGCGCTCCATCGCCGCGTAGTACTTCCTCCAGTTCTTGTTTTGCTTGAACAGTGTCATGAACTTCTCAGGTGACCGAGCTCGAACGCGATCGCGGCACTTGCGAAGCATCTCGAAAACTAGTTGCTCCACTGCAGAACAAATAAAAAAAACAAATATCTTAGGGAAAAGTCCATCAAATGCGAGTCAAACATCACAAACTCACCGTAGAAGCAGCATGTCTTGCTGTAAAGTTGCGTTTGAGTGACAAGCACACGACGATCAATTGAAGAGAGACTTGAGGTGGAGAAAGCCACCTGAAGAACACCATACACCGCTCCTAAATCCAATAAAACACAAAACACAAGTTAGTACCCGCTCATTCAATATGCTTTCAAGTTCTACCAACGAACCATCAGGAGATGTAAGTGCTGTCGACACCATTCCAACCGTTGGCTTGACAGCATGCGCGTTTGGTCGAGTTGCCATCATTAGTGCCGAGGTGGCGTCGTCCTGCCTCAAACCGCTCAACACGAATTGATCTACCATCGGATGGAACCGCGGATCCGATGAAACATCCGTGATGACCATCGTCGATCCACTTGAAAGCGTGCTGCCAGCAATGCCGAGAGAGGCTGGCACTTGGATGAGCTGGTTTTCTTCGCGTTGAGTCCAGAGTTCATTGCTACTGGGATCAAATAGGAAGAGAACTGCAGCACTACCGTGTAGAATTTGAGCAAATGTGCTACCCACGCTGACAAACAGGTCCTTCACAGTCGTCGGCTGGAACAGTCGACGGATAAGTGTCTGTAGTGCTTGGAAGGAGGCTCCAGCGGTCAACTGCTCCTCCGCAGCCGACAAGGCTCCCATTTCCTCCTTGGCTCGAACTTCACTATGCTCTTTGACCTTAGCGAGGGCAGCATCACTGCTCCGCTGCATCTCTTCGATCACGCAGCGATGTCTTGTGGCATTGTTCCGAATAGAGTTGGCGTAGCAACGCGAGAGGAAGGCTCGCATCTGCTGTAGACGATGATGATACGCGATCCAGCACCACTTCCCAAGGGCTAGTCTTCTCAGGTGTCTCGAGCACGAGTCTTGCTCATTTCGTAGTTTTTCATGAAGTTCTGCTACCTGTTGAAGCGCAGTTACTTGTCCGGACCTGGTTTTCCAAAGCTTGAACGCGATAGCAGTGGTCACACCCCGACTTGAGCTCAAAAGCAGGCAGCGCTTAGTGAGAAACAACCTGAGTTTGGCTTGAGTTGTAGCAAACTTCCTCCACCGCCGCATGATACTCAGCAGATCGTGTCGGCCCCATAATCTCTTCAGAGAATCAAGCTGTCGCAACCGCAGGGTCTTGACCTTCCACAGCCAAAACACGAGCGAGCGCGTTCTTCTCTGTCGAATATGAGCCACACTTACCAGCTCACGCTGTTTCCTTCGTAGATCTGTGAGCTTGTTTTTCCACAACGCAAACGCTTCCGACGCTTCCCTGGACACCATTTTCTTCAGCATTATCTTGCTCAAAGCGTTCAGACAATTCAGCTGCCTGCTTCTCCTCGCCTCTCGGGACGTGGCTTCCAAACTTACAGCTGATGATCTGGACTCAGCTTCGTAGAGTTTGTCTTGCAGCTCCATCAACTCTGTCGAGAGCTTGTCAACACTCATCGACGCGTTCTCCAATCGACAGTTTGAGTGTGCGATTTGGGTTGCTAGGTCTTCATTGTCAGACTGCAGCAACGCGATCTGGGTCATAAACCGATATTGCTTCCATCTTGACATGGCAACACGATGGTAATAGCGCGTAGTCATTGCTACCAAGCTTTGAACCGACTTCCGTTGAGCCTTCACAGTCCGTACCACTAAACACCAGTTGTGCCAATACTTCGTGATCATTTCGTGGCACTTAGTAGAGTACCGCTGCTGGGCTTGAGAACGCAGTGCTTGCTTCGATCGGTGAAGCTCTTTCCACGAGTGGAATGTACGCACCAGTCCAGCTCCTTGTCGCCCCATCAGAAATTGCATAATTTTCCTGTGTTTCTCCCGCTCTTGAAGCACTCGTCGTCGCTCCTGAAGGCATTGGTGGTGCCACAGCGAGAGCGTGGATCTCAGCGTCAATCTTTGAGCTAGAACCTCTAGTGTGTCCATAGCTATGATGATCATTCTCTCGCGATGAATCAAACGTTGCCACTCTGCAAAATTGGTCTTGATAGTACGCAAACGCACTCGCTGCTGTAGTTTATGCTGCTTCTGCTGTACCACACGATGCAGAAGAGCAATAGTGTGCCATTGGCGTAGCACAGTGCGAGTGAGGATATCTTCACAACGCTTAGCTTTCTGGTCAACAACCGACTTCAAGACACGACAATTCTGGGAGAACGAATACCAGTTAGAGAAGAGCTCAGCAAGACACCGTCGTCGAGCACTCTTCTGGCTAAAGTAAACCGCCTGCCGCTGGCACCTTCTAATCGAGATCTTGAGCTTCAGTGCGTTAAAATACTTGGCCACCAATCCGCACTCCGTCAGATACTGAACCTTTGTCGTCGATGCATCATGTACATCCGTGACATCAGCGAGTTTGCGCTTTGTATCAGCAGAAGTTTGTACCAGCGACAAAATCTCTTCTCTTTGGAGCTGTAGCCTCTCCTGCTGCGTAGTTTGCAGCTTTTTGAGCTCATGTAGATCGCGGATTTGGCTCCGGATTATTCGCATTTTCCACAATGACATCGCACGCTGCTGCTTTCGCCTTGCAACTTTCCATAGCCAGCGGGTGAAACGCTGGTTGCGGTCTTCGTCTCGCCTTTTAACCATCACAAACACTGCCCACTCACTAAAGCACACAGTCACGAGACGGGTTTGCTGGAACTGGAGGAGCTTCCTCTCTCCTTGTCGCTGCTGCTTCGTGTCCTGTACCATAAACTTCCACTCGGAGAAGCAAAGACGCATGCTCGATACAGATCGTTTCCACCAGACCTTCGCTCGAATAGCAGTCAGCGCGACATTTCGTTGCGCGAGTTGCTCCTTTGCTGCCTCCGCCTTCGTGAACGCCACCCAATGGATGAATTGCTGTCGCATTCGCGCGTGCACGGAGCCCAGCCAAATTAGCTCTAGCGTTCGACGCAGCAAATGTTTTTTTCGTGCCAGATTTCTCCACTCTGAGAAGGCTTCTCGGCACATGAACACGTCAGAATTGCGAGCAAACAAAGCTGAGAACACCTTCACCGCTCTGCTTCGTCGTCTTGCTTCGTTCCAAGCTTGAAAGCATTGAATTCGCCACCAATCTGCGTGACACGAGTGCATCGTCTTGAAGACAGCTCGAAGTCGTATCTGCTGCACTGCAACTTGTCTCCACATCCCCAAAACACTTCGAGTTTGTCGAGTATCCAACGTGGTTTGGAATGTTTGCACACCTCGTCGATTCCCAACTTTTCGTCGTACAACATTTTGCCACGCTTTGAAGTGCCGAAGTTGAGTCGAACCTCTCTCTCGAGTTGAGCACAGCGTTTTAACAGCTCCAGTCAAGCGTTGAGCTCGCTTAGATTCCTCCTCCAAGCGAGACGCCGTCTCTTGTAGTTTACGTGCTTGCTGCGTCTGCAGTTTTTCAGCTTTCTCAAGCAGCGCCTGCTGCGTCTTCCGGTACGCATCGAACTCAGCTTCGACTTGTTTCAGCTCAGCATCTCGTTCTTGTTGAAGACGTGCAATTAAAAGCTGCTGCTCCTTGAGAACAATTTGTCGCTGCCAACGACTCCACGCGTGCTGTAGCAAACTGGTCTGGCAGTGATCTATCCACCGTCGTACAAGATCCCGCTGGGCCTTACGACATTCGACAAAGTCACGCCAGCTACCGAGCACTCTGGCCAGTGAACTATTCTTGAGTCGAGCCACACACTTCTTCGCTATTGTCTGGCGTCTCTGCTTGTGTACAACTACTTCGCGCCAGCGAGTAAAGCACTCGCGCTGGAAGTTCAAGTCTCTCTTGGTCTGGGCCAGTCGCGCTTCCCAAGCCTGTTGAATCAACTGCTGCTGCCGAATCTGCGTCTCAATCTTCCATTCAGTCACCCGCTCTCTCCACAAGCTGTAGAGGAAATAAACTTGCTGCTTCAGCGCGTACTTTGTGAGCACATCGAGTCCGCGTCGAAGAGAGACTCGTTCAGATCGAAACGCTGACCACTGCGTGAAGCATCGAGCTACTCCTCGGTTCCGTATCCTGTTCACGGCATGTAGCAAAGCTGTTTTCCGCGTCTTCTCCACATGAACGTGCTCTTTCCACGAGTTAAAGCACTTCAGGACCTCCAGCTGACGCATTCGACCAAGAATCTGCTGCTTCTTGCGGCTTTGACGCGCCGTGCAATGCCAGTTGAACACGGATCGCCGAAGCTTGAGGATCCTCAGCTTCGACCGAGCCAGACCAGAGCGTCGATCTCGTCCCTTTAGATATTTTGCTGCCGTTCTCCACTCACGTAGAAACTCCTTCAAAAGTTGGCGATCGCACTGCTTGGTAAAGAATCGCCCGAGTTTCTGCCGTATCGCCAGCTCCGTCGCCCGATGCGCCTTAACATTCGCAGTGAATGTCGCTTTTTCTTCCTCGTAGCGTGACCTCATCGCTCTACTTGTGTCACGTACTTCTTCGAGCGCACTCTCTAAATCCACAATGGCCTTAGCCTGGACCTCCACTGAACTTCTCAAAGCCTCCAGCTTCCGGTCTTTCTCCACCAACGCAAGTCGAAACGTTTCAACACGCCACCTTTGCATCCCCCAGCGACGCGAATGACACGCCACTAACCACGCAATCTTCAGTGCTCCACTACGACAAGCACTTGCCTTTTGACACTCCACGCGCCAGTTGTTCATCACACGCTGGACGCTCTTTCGTGCCCGCTGTTCAGCGAAATAGCGCCCCTTACGCCGTCGCTCCACGCCCTCCCGAGTCGAATCTCTCCAGCGGACGAACGTTCGTCTAGCGGATTGTTGCAGCAGCTTCATGGCCAGCACCGCCGCTTGGTTCGTCTGGATTTTTGCCACACGTTCGTCCACTTGGCGCTCGAAGCTTGCGATCATCGCGTTGCTCTGCTCCTGCCGCCGCTTGTCCTTCGTCAACGCGACCCACTTGGTCCACGCAGTCTGCACGTTGTTCGTCGACCACTGAGCTAGCGCATTGACGACTCGCTGCTGTCGCTCTCTCACTCTCCGCTGCTCCAGCGCTGCCACTTGCTTCTTCAAGCTCTCGACGAGCTTCAACTGCTCGCCGTGGAACTTCCGGTACTGCTCCTTGAGGTCTCCGTACCGGATGCCGAGCTCCTCCTTGTCCAGCATGACGCTCTGCAGCGTGTTCTGCATCGTCTTGACCGCCATCGCCGCTCTCTTGGCTTCTAGCGGGTCGAACTCGAACCGCTCCTGGTACTTGGCCACTAGCTGCTGGTGCTGCGTCTCGCTGCGGGCAGCTCTGGCCTCGAGCTTCTGCAGCTCCAGTCGATGCGCCTCCTCGCCCCGCAGCTTCTCACTGCGGAGCAGCTTGATCTCCTGCTCCAGCTCTTGCCATCGCGTGTGCTCTGGCTCGCGCAGCTTGTCGTGCGTCGCTAGCAGCTCGCTCTCGTGCTGGAGCCGCGTCGCCTCCTCCTTCAAGGCCTCGTTCTCGCGCTGCAACTGGATGTACGAGTCGTAGAGCGACGTCACGCACTGCGCGGACTTCCAGTTCGCTCCGAGACCTTCTTGCTCGCCCAGCAACGCAGCTACATGCCGTTTCTCGCCCGGCATCAAGTCGGTTAGTCAGTTAGTGCAACAGCTTCAACATGACATGACCTCGCGTCGTTTCGCGCTCCATGTAGCCATCTCGGCAAAAGCTCCGTACCCATCTTGTCCAAATCCGTGTGCGTCACACCACTTCATTCGAAATGGCTACATTTACATTGCGTCTATGGTCATCATGGCATCACCTCCGGCGTCGCCGGACTTCTCCTTCGCGTCGCCCGCGCCGCGACGCCAGCGCTTCCAGGCCGACGCCGACACGCCC
>JAHQIV010001308.1:0-12451 GCA_030463285.1 Phytophthora europaea
CCGCGCCGGTGGCGATGCCTGCGTCGATTGCAGCTCAGGTTACACGACCGACGGCGATTCAGCCGCCGCCTGGGACGGTCAGCACGCCGCCGGCTAAGGCAGCGGTTGGTGTCAAGCTGGAGCCGATTGGGACTGCTGCAGCTGCCACGACGACGACGGCGACTACTTCTTCGCCCAGCGCCGCTTCTGCTGTCGCGCAGTCGAGGAACGAAGCGCTGGAGAAGATCATGTTCGCGAAGCGGTTGTTGTCTCACGCTGCTACGTGCTCGTTGGGTCACGGTATTTGTCAGGTGAAGAAGTGCGATGACGTCCGCCGTGTGTTCAAGCACAGCTTGTCTTGTGGAGGAGCGAATAACTGCTCGCATTGCGAACAGTTGAAGGGACTGGTCAAGTACCACGCGAAGGAATGCGCTGTTGGGATGACAGATCACTGCTCGATCCCGTTCTGCGATGGCTTGCGGCGCACATACGCTCAGAATCAAGCAACGCTGGCGGCGAAGGCGAAGGCAGCTCAAGCGGCCGGAAGAAAACTCAGCGGTGTGGGGAGTGACGACGATGACGACAATACGCCGCTGTCATCTGCAGTGAACAAAGCCAAGAAGAATGCAAAGGCCAAGTCTCCCAAGAGCACGCCGACTCGTGCGCCGGCTGCTCAGCCCCTGAAGCGTAAAATATCCAACGCATCGCTTCCGAGAGCAAGTTCACCTGGGCCGTCATCAACGGTGTCAATACCTAGTGCCATGGCTACAGCTACTGCGCTGGCAGCGAATTCTACTTCAGCCGCTGCCAAGCCGCAGCAGAAGAATGTGACTGCCAATATGACGCAGGAATATGGCCGCTTGTTGCAGCTAATTCTCCACGTGGAGAAGTGCACAACGAGCGCATGTCCTGTTGGCGAAGAGTGTGCGGAGTCGAAGGCTATCATGAAGCAGATAAACTCTCCGAACCCACCGGTATGTGTCATGTTCACGTTATCGACGAGTTTGATACGATTGCTGACATAGTGTTCCTGATTGATGCTGCCAGGTCCGTGCTAAAACATACAAGCAAGTGTATGGGCACTACAAGACGTGTGTGGCGAAAAATAACACAACGAATTGCCCCATGTGCAAGATTGGGCTATTGCCGGTTCTGCCAGCTCCTGCAGCTAGCCCAACGCCGTCACCCCACACTCAGATCCTCAAGGCTGGAGTACCCTCGGTTAATACTACCACACCAGGATCGGCAATAACGTCTTCGCCGTCCGGAGGGTTGAACAAGCGGGGCAGCAGCGCTGTGTCGCCGACTCCGCGTTCTCCTTTGAAGAAACCGCGCACCAACTCTACCAGCCGAGGCAAGGCAACGGCTGCAGAGGTAGCAGCGCAGAGCGCTGCTGCATCCGAGCTAGTTAGTCAAGAACTCGCTCAGGCCAGTGTGGCGGATATTCGCAAGGAGGCGGATGTGCTTACACACACAAACATCGAGCTGGGCACGGAACGGCGGATCATGATGGAGGGAGGTGTGCGGCGCGTGCGCATGGCAGAGCAGTTGTCATGCCAGAAAGAAGAGTGGGTGGAGAAAGACTTATTTAATGCGGAGAAGCTGCGCACCCAGATGCGCGAGGTCGGCCGGCGGTCAGGCGTCGAGCTTGGAGTCCAAACGAGCGAGGTGATGGCTTACGCTCTCCACGAGTATCTTAAGCAGGTGATCGAAGAAATGGTGGAAATTTCGAAGCAGCGTGGTGACTCGCACGCGCACTCGCTGGAGGCGTTGCAAAAAGCTCAGAGGGTAGGAGCGATGATGGACGGCCGGCCCGGAGGCCACATGGAGCTCACTGCGACAGACATATTGCGCGTTAGTTGCGAAGACTCGTTCGCAAAATTGCGGCAGGAGGATCTGGCACTGCGATCACAGTTGCTGGAGGACGCGAAGCGCGAGGAGCAGGTCGAGAAGGAACGCGCTAAGAAGCGTAAGAAGGTGGACCGCAGCAAGCTCAACCAGGACGAACGCGACGAGGCAGAGATGGACATTGAGGAGCTGGCTGTGAAGGACCTGAAGGAGCGTCTGCTGCAGCAAGACAAGGGCGGCGTGGTGAAAGTGGATGGTCGTGTCAACGAGAGCATCTCTACCAAATACGCGCCGCGGGAGGCCGACAGCCAGGTGAGCATGGACGATGCCACCTACTGGCTGCAGAGCCAGAAGCCGTACATCCGCCCGAAGCTCTTCGTGCGTGCAGAAGCTGCGCGCATCGTGACCAAGTCGCTTTTCTGATCTGCAGAACGTCGAGCACTCACGACACCAGTCGACAAGGCGAGCAAAACCCGACGGCAGCTATAGCGGCATGCAATAAATTAAAAAGCACCCTGCTGGGCCCTTCGCAGCGGTGGTCGGTCTCCGCGGGGCTTTTCTTCATTGCTGGCGGGCTATTCGAAGCGCGAGTGGATGCGCACCTCGCCGTTCTTGGCTGCCTCCGGGATGTTGGCCGTGCGGAACGCGTACACGTCGGACTCGATCATCGATGCCCCTGCAGCCCCATTTTGATATCGGTTAGGCGCAAAAAATCCAATGGCATTTCTTGCAACGAATGACATGATTTTGATCCATTTTCATTCATACCTGGGATGACAGAGGAGTCCGCGACGTAGATGTCTTGTCCGTCGTTGTGTAGCTCCACAAAGTGCGTGCGCTGCTTGACGCCCTTGGATTTAAGTCGGGGCGACGATGGCTGAAGTTTGCCGGACGGAGTCATGGCCATGTCCACCCCCTTGTAAAGTCCCTCCCCGGTCTCCACTGCAATGTGGTAGGCGTGCCATGGACACTTGATGGTCGTCTTGCCGCCCATCTCCTCAATGTCTCCATTGACCAAAGGTCCTCCGTGATCTGCAGATTAAATCAAAAATCCAATATACAGATTATCATTTTAGTACCTCTCCACCACCAGAATCGAAGCACAAACCAACTCACGGTAGCAGGCTTGGTCCATGCAGAGAACTTGTCCTCGGATGTTGAGCAGCATGACGCTGCGGTGCGAGGTCGGCAGCTCGACGCATTTCTTGGACCCGGACGGCAGCTCCGACAGCTTACACACAAACTCGTACGTCAGCAGATCCGCCATCTCGACGGATTTTTTAGAAATGGAATCTTCAGAATTGGGCTGATTTATAGCCCAATCGGACTTAAATGAATTTTCTTATTTATGGATTGATTATGCATTGTCGATGATTAGTCCAATGCTACGTTTTAGTTAGTTGTCGGACGAGTCGGGGGCGAGCGGCATCCGTTCTTCGACTTTGGGTGGCAGCGGGGCGATGACTGCGTGGTGTTTGGGCCTCTTGGCCGAGAGATAGGAGCCCAGCTTGGTGAACACGCCTGCCAGCACGGACGCAGTTATAAGCGACAGAGCCCACACGCCGTAGCCTGCGCCGTCGATGATCTCCCCCATCATGGCGCCGGACAATCCCGTGGAGAAGTAGCCGACCGCCGTCATGATGCCAGACGCTCCAGCTGCGATGTCGCGAGGGAGGTCCGACGGCACCGTGTAGCTCAGCAGCGTGTAGTTGCCTAGCAAAAAGACGCTGGACAGGAAGATGAGGCCACCGAGCATCGCAACACTGCAAGTGGCGCTGACGAAGTAGATCAAACCGAGCATGAACGCTTGCAGCAGCGAGAAGATGAATATCGGCATGACACGGTCGGAATGGAAGATGACATCGCTCAGCCACCCGCAGAAGATTCCTCCCACGAAACCCCCCACCGTCCAGGCCCCGCCGATGATTGCTGTATCACTTGAAGTTAGTGGGGCGTCACGTACCGCATCAAAGAATGAAAGGAACCAGTTGAGGAATCCATCTCGAGCCCAGCAGAGGAAGAAGACGGCGACAAGGTATCCTAGGAAGGTGTAATTCCGCATAAGCTGCTTCATCTGCTGCTTCGGCGTAAGTCGAATCTTCTCGTCGTCGTCTTCTGTTTGGTTGTCACTCGAGGACGACGTTGTGTCTTTTAAGAGTTCCTTCGACGGACTTTTTAGCATATCCGATGTCTTTTGTTGCGGGGATATGAGAATCAATTGCTTGTTCGTAAAGTTGTGCGTGTCAGAAGGTGAATTCTTGACGTAGCGCGAGATCACAAGAGCCATTTCGAATAGCACTGCACCTGGGATGACAAACACATACGGCCAGCCTAACGACCCAATGATGCTGCTCCCCGTGCCCAGCGCCAAGAAGTATCCACTTGTCAACATGATATTGAACACACCAGCAAACAATCCGCGCTCGCTTGGTGCGTACCATGCCGCGTTGATTTTCACAACAGCACTGGTACCGAAGCCTTGGACCAATACGTTTGCCGCATAGAGCACGACAAAGAGTATTTGTTGAATTGCCCCCGGTGTACTAAAGAGAAAGAGGACACCGAGAAGGAGGTTGCAAATTGCAGCCCCCAGACACGCAACGAGCATGCCTCTCTTGCCTCCGATGCGATCAGTGATTTGGCCTGTGAAAGGGCCACTGATAGCGTACGCCCAGGACCCGGCAGATAGCACCCTGGTAGTTGGCATGGCGTCAGTCAAAAAGTTCACTATCGTTCAACAGACAAACTTACCAGCCCATGTACGCAGAGGTGAACCCAAGGTTATCGCGCACCGCCGAGACATTCCCAGCTGCCACGTTGTATCTGGCCATGTAGAAAGCGGCGTAGGCAACGCCCATGGGGAACCAGTTCTGAAGTCGCCGCCATCTAGTCGTTGAGACCCGTGCAAAAGCAAACTTCAGTCACCCACTGCACATCTTCGATAGATTCTAACGTACATGTACATACCGATAGGCTTGCGAGTGGAGCAAACGTCCTTGTGGACTAAACAGTGCATCGTAGAGCACACCGCAGGCCACAAATGCGAGGATCAGCAACGAGATGACCACCTGAGCACTCATGTTTCACTTGTCGGGCGCAACGCAAGAGTAAGTTGAGACTGAAGGTTGAAAATTTTGGCCAGGACGCGCTGCTGATCCCTCTTTGTCGCGTCACATGGAACACTATTTTCAGTTTGGTTGCAGATCTGCTGCGCGGTAACGCTTCAACGCATAGATGACCGAAACATTCGTAGCATTCGGAACCAACGTACACCGAAAACCACCGGCAGCGGAAAAATATCTAAACTCTTCATTTGCATCATGAGATTGAAGTCCACAAAGAACCTGTTAAAATGATGCCGCTTCATCTTGCTGAAGGAGAGGAGACTTGCGTCGTAGGGGCATCGGCGAGGCGACAAAATCCCCGTTGAGTCGAACGATGGAGGCTCGACGACTGCTTAAGCTGGCAAGTGACAAGGGCGTCATCTCTTCAAATTCCCCTGGAAGGGGTGTACCCGCTGCTTGCTCCTTTGTCATCATCATGCCCTTCTCGGAGAAGAAAGACCCTAGCAAAGTGAAGACGCCGGCGAGGACTGATGCCACCATTAGGGAAAGTGCCCATACTCCGTAGCCCCCATGTCCAACAACATTGCCCATGAAGGCACCAGACAGCCCCGTGGAGAAATAACCGACAGCCGTCATTACACCAGCAGCACCGGCAGCGATATCCTGCGATAAATCCGATGGCACCGTGTAACTCAGCAGCGTGTAGTTGCCCAGCAAGAAAACACTCGAGAAAAATACGACACTCCCCAGCGTCATGACGCTGCAAGTTGCGCTCATGAGATAGATAACGCCAAGCACAACAGCTTGCAGCAGCGAGAATATGAAGATCGGCATGATGCGGTCAGAGCGGAAGATGACGTCGCTAAGCCAACCGCACAAAATGCCCCCAACAAATCCCCCCATAGTCCACGCACCGCCGATAATTGCCGTGTCGCTTGATGTGAGAGGATTTTCACGCACCGCGTCGAAGAAGGAGAAGAACCAGTTGAGAAATCCGTCGCGTGCCCAGCAGAGGAAAAATATCGCACCGAGATACCCGAGAAACGTGTAATTCCGCATGAGTTGTTGCATCTGTTGCTTGGGTGTGAGATAGAACTCGTTGTCTTCGTCATCTGACCGCTGGGAATTCATCAGCGTTGACGTGGTCGGTAAGCTTAGCACCTCTCCAGAAAACTTGTGCGTATCCGCTGGAGAGCTTTTCACGTAGCACGAAATGACGAGAGCCATCACAAACAGCACGGCGCCGGGTATTGCGAACACGTAGGCCCAGCCGAGCGTCCCGATAATGCTGCTCCCCGTCCCCAGAGACAGGTAGTAACCACTTGTGAGCATGATATTGAAGACGCCGGCGAAGATTCCTCGCTCGCTGGCGGAATACCACGCCGCGTTGATCTTGACCACGGCACTGGTGCCGAACCCTTGCACCAGCACATTTGTGGCGTACAGCACCACGAACAGCACTTGCTCTACGACAAATGGCACTTTGCAGAGGAAAAGGACCCCCAGCGAGAGGTTGCACAGCGCCGCTCCGAGACAGGCGACGATCATGCCGTTCTTGCCCCCGATACTATCGGTAATCTGCCCAGTAAAGGGCCCACTGACTGCATAGGCCCACGATCCAGCCGAGATGACCCTATCGACGGCATCAACGTAACTAGTATCAATAGTGCGGCGGTAGAAACTGACTAGACGTACCAGCCCATGTACGCAGAGGAGAAGCCGAGCTTGTCACGCACAGCTGAGACGTTGCCGGCTGCCACGTTGTACCTGGCCATGTAGAACGCAGCGTAGGCCACACCCATTGGGAACCAGTTCTGCAGTCGTCGCCATCTTGTACGCGACACGCCAGAGATGTCAATGCCCTTCCTTGCCTATTGCGAGCGTGTACGTAGGTCGCTGCCCTACCGATAGCCGCGCGAGTGTAGCGCACGTCCCTCGGGACTGAGCTCCACGTCGTAGAGCGCGCCACAGACGACGAACACGAGGATCAGCAGCGAGGTGAGCGCCTCCACGTTCATCTCGGACGAGTTGCTTGGCTTGGCTTGGCTTGTGCAGGCGGAGGAGGATCCAGAAGTGAGCACCGGTCGCATATTGCGCGACCAGGCGGACATGGTACCAACGTCACTGATGGAGATGTGCAGTCGATCCAGCCAGTCGCGTCGAGCTGCGTCATGCATGGTACCTCTGCTGCGATAGAGGGCGGCAGAATACCCCACATAATGCTGCGTTATTGCTCTTACTGTAGCTCTGCGTATGTGTCTTCTCTACCAGAAAGAAACGGCGGACTGCAACGTGCACAGCGAACGATGACCGTAGCAGCGCCGATGACTCACTGTGAGCTTCTCTGACTTGGTGGAGGGTACGCAATCTCACACTGTATCCTGCTTAGCTAAGCTTAGTACATGTACAGATTCCTGAAAAAAAGTTTTTTTTTTCGATTGTCAGCTGTAAAAATGTTGATTACACCTGTGCGTGATTAGTCCGACCGAGCTAAAGTCCATGTATCTTGCCCCCCCCCCAACATAATAGCGCCTAAATCTACGGTCATGACACGCGTTCATTACACGACACAAACCCAAACCTACTGTAGTAGCAATGGCTCAAAAAGATGGCGAGGCTTCGCGCGGTGACTTTGCGCTGTCTGGCTTGGGTGACTCCACCATGATGAAGTCGCTGCCGAACGACACGGAGCAGGTCGACAGCTTGTCGGAGGCGTCAGTCATCGGCGTGATGGCCGCGGGCTGGTGCCTGGACTCGACCGTACGATCCTTGGCGAAGTGAGAGCCGAGCTTGACGAACACGCCGGACAGTACCGACGCAACAACCAGCGACACCGCCCAGACGATGTAGCCCGCGCTGTCGATGACGTTGCCCATGATGGCGCTCGAGAGTCCAGTGGAGAAGTACCCGACAGCGTGCATGACGCCGGTAGCTCCAGCAGCAATGTCTTGAGGCAGATCTGTGGGCACCGTGTAGCTCAGCAGCGTGTAGTTGCCGAGAATGAACACGCTCGAGAGGAACGTGAGCGCCCCCAGCATCCCAACGCTACACGTAGCGCTCACAAAGTAGATAACTCCGAGCACAACAGCCTGCAGAAGAGAGAAGATGAAGATTGGCTTCACTCGGTTCGAGTGGAAGACAGCGTCACTGACCCACCCGCAGAGGATTCCCCCGACAAAACCCCCAATGGTCCAAGCTCCGCCGATGATAGCGGTATCGCTGGACGTGAGAGGTTCCGAGCGAACATCGTCGAAGAAGGAGAGGAACCAATTGAGGAATCCGTCCCTCGCCCAGCAGAGGAAGAACAGAGCGGCGAGGTACCCGAGGAAGGTGTAGTTTCGGAGAAGCTGCTTCATCTGTTGCTTGGGTGTGAGAGCCTCTTCCTCGAGACCGTCCCCACACGACATGCACTGAGGCTCGAGCTGAGCTGAGAATGTTGGCAGTTCATCTGTCGAAAAGTGGTTCGTATCGGCATGAGAGCTCTTCACGAACGACAGGATGATGACGGACATCACGAGGAGAGCGGCCCCTGGGATGACGAACACATACGCCCAGCCCAACGACTCAATGATGCTGCTGCCCGTACCCAGCGACAAGTAGTACCCACTTGTGAGCATGACATTGAACACGCCGGCGAAGATGCCGCGCTCGCTCGTCGTGTACCACGCCGCGTTGATCTTCACGACGGCGCTGGTGCCGAAGCCCTGCATCAGCACGTTGGACGCGTAGAGCACCACGAAGAGAATTCGTTTCACGACAAGTGACCCGTGACTGAGGAAGGTCATGCCGAGCGCCAGATTGCACAGTGCGGCTCCAATACACGCGACGATCATGCCGTTCCTGCCCCCGATACGGTCAGTGATCTGCCCGGTGAAGGGTGCACTGACAGCGTACGCCCATGACCCAGCCGATAGGACCCTACCGATGCAACGGATGTACGTACAGTTAGCAAACAGGGAACAAACACTGAAACTGTAAAAAAGACTCAACGTACCATCCCATGTAGACGGAGGAGAAGTCAAGCTGATTGCGCACGGACGGCACGTTGCCCGCAGCGACGTTGTATCTCGCCATGTAGAACGCAGCGTAGGCGATGCCCATGGGGAACCAGTTCTGTAGTCGACGCCACCTGCAATAGAAAAAGTGTTATCAAAACTCTTACTTAAGTATCCACTCCGTGAACTTGGCCGTCTCTTACCGATAGCCCCTCGAGTGCAGCTTCCGTCCCTGGGGACTCAACTCGACGTCGTAGATGACGCCGGCGGTCACGAAGGCGAGGATCAGCAGCGAGATGACTACCTGGGCATCCATCCTGGATGTGGGTTTTGGTCTGCCCAGCACGGGGAAACTACGAGAATGAGAGAGCAGCTCTGAAAGTCCGGGCAACCCGATGCCTCCCTCCATGCTCATGCGATGCAGCAACGTGCGTGACTCTTCGCGCGTGCACGTCACATGCGCCGCTTTCTGAGCCCAGAGTTCCTCCTCCAGCCATTGACCCCATCTTGCTGTTGCCTATTTGAAGTGCGGTAACGGCCACAGAAAATTCGGAACCCAGTCCACGGACAAATGGGAGCTCGTGTTCCAATTCGGAACCCCGCCCAGCGACCAATCCGTGGCGCTCTTAGGTTTCGCCACTCCACTTCAACATCAATGACAGTTACCGCTGGCGGTCAGCGCTGCATCCTCACCGACCACGCCACCACGTCCATTATAATACACCACCACCAGAGCGTTGCTGTATTTGGAGCGAGAGCTCGACGGCGCGCACTTGGAGAAGCCTCAGGACCTCTGTCTTCGTTGCAAATCCTCGTTCTATAGGCACTTGTTGGTCGATGGGGCAAGATCGTGATGCAAGACTGACTGGCCTGGGACTGATGAGTGGACGGCAACTCAGCCGCAAGGCAGATCTTCTGTGCGACACGTGCCTCGCACGACACGGCGGCACTATTCTTTGCCTTCGAAAGCGCGGTCGGCTAACCTCGTAAGGAGCTAGCACCATGCTCTCTGATGCCAATCTTCATGCATTTGGACTCGCTGCCAAAGTTCACGTAGCGTATTATTTGCTTGCGTGAGTTGCGTTGGAGCAACAATTTGTTTGGTTCAACTGAAAAAACGAGGCTCAGTGGTTATCGCTCGCTTCGCTCCAGGCATAGCCGTATCGTGCCATCGCGAGGACAGGCAAAGCTTCTCCGTCAGATGAGCCTTGAAGCTTCACTTCAAGGCGCTCATGTCCAACGACGCTCGCGTCCAGTGGCGTCCAATGACAATGAGGGATGCACGCGAGCTGTATTGGCCTTGCATGCGAACAGAGGATGTGTGTGTCTTCGCAACGAAATGGTGATTAGCCACTAAAGTTACGTGCAATTGGTTGGGTGCAGCTCGCTCAAAAACGTATCAGCTAACTGTGTACAGTACCTTCTTCAAAAGCGTGTTTGTTCCACCTAGATGTCAAAGCAACGGAAATAAAAACTCAAACTACTATAATGCAAATTAATAAATTCAATTCCTTGATTTAGCATGCCATTGCTCGAATACTTCTAGCCCTGGAGGCGGTTAAATGTCAACGTACTACTATGGCTAGCAACAGCATTCGTCGTGAATTCTGGAAATTGTAAATGCCACCAAAAATGTTTGTGAATCCGGAGATCACTCTGGAACGGAGATCAATACTCGCTCATTTTACTCGGAAGAAGGTTCTTCTTATGTACCGGAAAAAGGGTCGCTGCTGCATCTAACTTTGAATGGGGGAATTGCTGACGAGTGGTTTCCAGTTGCGGAATACGCAGGCCTGAAGAAGATGATGAAAATGGGCTTCACGCGATTCGGGCGGACGACACGGCGACAATTATTGTCCGCAACACTGCTCGATGGCGGCAATGAGGAATTCATAATCACTATGCAAGGCATTCCATTCATCTCTATTGCCGTTGAAATCAACCGGGTGGGGACGCAAAGACGTTCACATACGAGCTGTTTTCCAGCTACGACGAGCTCCCCACTTTTGATGCTTTGTTCTTTGCGTCCGCTTTTGTCATCTGATCAATTGCACGCGCGACATCTTGGGACTTGAAATCCACGCGCATGCGCAGTAACGTTGCAATGGTCTCCAGTGATAACTCCTCACGCACGCTAGCAAGGTAATCCAGAACGTGCGAGGGTTGCATTAGGTTCAAAATGAACACAACCTGGAAGAGCCGCGTGAAAGCTGCGCGTAAACTCTTCTGGGGCACAAGTGTCGACACACGAGCGAGCATGTCCGTAACTTCGCGCTCGAGCTGTAACGCGCCCAAGTCATTGCAATGTTTCTTAGTCGCGAGAAGCGCGCGCTCCACGCACGAAGTGAGGTCTTGCGTAACCGCCTCAACCAGATCCTCGAACGGAGTACTGCACAGCGCACGCTCGTAGCGCTGCAGCTCCCGATTTTTTAAAACCTCCTGCTCTACAAGCCGTAGCAATGGCGATCCCTGAGAACCCAACGCATCGTACTCAGCTGAGGTGAGCACGTATTTTAGCTGCTCTTCCATCTGGCGCTGAATCACTTCCAGTAGCCGCTTACGCAGCGATCGGGAGAGCACCTCTTGTACCTCATTCGATACAATGGAGTGGAATGCCTCGGTCATGTCGTGAATTGGAGTCGGCAGGCACTCAAGGATTGGCGCGTCATTAGGAAATCCTGCACGAGAGTAGTCGTCAATTTTCTCCTGCAGCGCACGAACGAATTCACCACTCATGAAGGCCGAGTTGATAGTCATAATGAGTCTCGCTTCCTCTTGCAGAGTGCGCTCCAAATCGTCATCAACTGCCTGAAGTAGCATGTCTGAGAACGACACCTCGTTTTCACCATCGCCATCACCATCGAGTCTAGCGGACCCATTGTCATTGCCACTTGACCCTGCAGATGCTGCATTGGCGACACTCAATGGAATCTCGCATGCTCGACTCGGTAACGCCAAGATAGCAGGGAGATACTGAGACTCCAACGCGTCCACAAGCGCGATCACAATGGACAGAGCTGTATGGTAATTCATGCTGCATCAACCACAACAACAACATTAGTACCGTACTTCAAGAAGAAGAAAAAACACCTAGCAAGGATAAAACCCCAACATCAAACTCACCACTGTGATGCTCTGAAGAAGGCCTTGCTCAGCACGAACGAGACGTCTTCGACAACGCTAGAGACATATACACCATGCTCCAGCTCCTGCGGCTCCGCGATCGCCGTGGCCTTGTGCACGGACTGGAACACGTAGAACCTCTCGAGCACCACGTACACGCCAGTGAGTTCCTGCACCTTGACCTGGAAGCCCGCCCCGGTCCCACTCCCACCCTGCCCGAGTCCGTCGCACACCGTGGCCAAGAAGACGGTGTAGCTCACTAGCACGCGGATGATGAAGGCCAGTTCGTCCAGGAACAGGTCGATCATCTGCAGACTCTCGTCCGCCTCCACGTCCTCGTCCTGCAGCACCTGTCTCGGGTCTCTCTGGGCCTGCGCGTTCGCGCGCCGCTCCCACGCCACCATGCGCGCGTCGCCCGCGTACATCTCCACCATCTGCAGC
>JAHQIV010001309.1:0-12449 GCA_030463285.1 Phytophthora europaea
CACGCGCTCCCGCATCGCGCGCATCGTGCAGAGCAGCCTGCTCATGGTGGGCATGGAGGCGCAGGTGGGCAACAGCGCGGCGCTGCAACTGCTGCACGAGAACACGACCCAGTGGATCGCGCTGTTCCTGGAGCAGCTGGCGCCGCCCGCGCAGAACGTCAAGGACTACGCCATCAAGATCCAGATCCTGACCACGCTCGCGAGCTTCGTGCGCGAGTGGCCCAAGGAGATGACGGACCTGATGCCCCAGATCATGCCCCAGGTCTACGGCCTCATGCTGAACGACGCCGAGGCCTACGAGCGTGAGGTCGTGCTGAGCGCTTCGGAGGAGGAGGAAGGTTACGACAGTGACGGGGAGGGCGCGCTCATTGGCAGAAGCGCCATGATCGTCGCTGCCTTTGAGTTCGTGCGTGGTGCGATCCAGGCCCCGACCAAGAAGACCCGCCAGCTCATCGTCGGCGGACTGGCCGACTTTGTGTTCGTGATGATTGGATACATGCAGATCACGGTGAGTCAGATGGAGTCCTGGCAGGAGGACCCGAACAAGTACGTCGCGGACGAGGACGACGAGAGCCTCGCGTTTAACGTCCGTAACGCTGCCGCGGACCTCCTCACGGAGCTGGAAGCTGTGCTGGGACGCAAGGCGGTGGTGGCTGCCCTTGATGCGGCCCAGCGACGCCTTAAGGCCGAAAACCAAAACAATTGGCGTCTTCAGGAAGCGGCTCTGCTGGTCGTGGGATGTTTGGCCACATCGACGCTTGATGCCATCAGTAAGAATGCCGCGGACATCTCCCAGCTGATGGACCTTTCGGCTTTCCTGCAGACCTTGTTCAAGGTGATGAACGCGGGTAGCCAGGAGATCTACCTGCGTGCGAGAGCTCTGTGGTGTGCTAGCCGCCTGGCGAAGGGCATGAACCAGGAGATGCTGGATGCTTTCCTTCAAGTGGCGATTTCGGGTCTGGAGCAGGGTCAGGTTCTGCCCGTTCGCATGTATGCTTGCCGTGCTATTGGTGCCATCATTCGCAATGACACGGGCAAGGCACGTCTTCAGGAAGCCAACGCTGTTATTATCGATCGTCTGACAAGTCTTGCGGAGCAGTCGACGCACGAGACTCTTCACATCGCTCTCGAGACGCTGGTCGTGGTCCTCCAAGAATCGGAAGTCCTTGCGCTTGAATCGGCTCACCGAGTGGTGGCATGCTTCTTGCATCGCTGGGGCCAGAACTTGAACGACCCCTTGATTTCCGAATTGATTGACGGTGCGTTTGGAGCTCTTCTTCAGCTGGACAACGCTGCTATTACGGCTAAGGTTCACGAGCAGGTCTTGCCTGTTGTTCGCTCGATGCTCATCCAGAGCGTGTCGGACCTTGAAGGTGCTGGAAATGGCATCTACACCGCTGGTAGTGCGCTTACTGTTTTGAAGACTTTACTACGTCACTCCTTCGCTTCAAGTGGCACCTTGTCGAGCGGTGGCGCGGACCCTGCGACCCAGCAACTCGGTGCTCAGGTTGTTCAGCAGACGTTCGAGCCTCTTGTTACGGTGCTTGGGGCTGTCGAGGACGAGAAGGTGCTCAACGCCGGCTCGGAATGCTTGAAGTGGTTTGTAATGTTTGCAGTTGACCCACTGGCAGCATACACTACGGTTGCTGGCAGCAACGGTATCGACACGACCCTGTCTGTCTCCGCAAAGCTGCTGTCGCCTGCCGTTTCTGATGCGAGCGCTACCTGCGTTGGCGGTTTGATTACCCAGATTTTGTTGAAGCTGGGCCCCAGCCTGCCGACGGCTACCGTGCAGTCAATCCTCAGTGCTGTCTGCGCTCGGCTTGCGGCAACGGAGCTTCCATCGCTTGTGCAGTCTCTGTGCATGGTGTTTGCTCGTCTTGTTCACTCCCATGGCCCTGAAATTCTGAATGTGTTGGAGCAACTGCCTCCTCCGGCTGCACCAACTGGCCAGGTTCAGGCCCCGAACATGCTAAGTTTTGTGTTCCGCACTTGGATCGAAAAGCAGCAGGACTTCTATGGACTCTACTGCATTAAGGTGACCATGAGTGCTTTGCTGAAGGTTGTCGAGTGGAATGATCCTCGAATTAATTCCATCACTGTGACTGGAAGTGCTGTGGACGAGAACGCTGGTGCTTCTGGGTCGCAAGGCATCCAGACTCGGTCGAAGGCCCGAAGCACCCCTGCGAGCGACAAGACGCAGTACACAACCGTGCACTTTTTGACGAAGTTTATTGTCATTCTTGCCAAGACGATGTCTAACTTGGCGGAGGACGAAGAGGAATGGGAATCTTCGGATGATGACTCGTCGGACGGCGAGGACGATGGCGGAGCTGTCTCCGGTGCTGGCGCGACGTCCTCGGTGTTTGCTCCTGCCGGTAAGTGCTGAACGACTAGTGCAGATCTTTTGGATCGAGAACCCCTCTAACATTTGATGTTTGTATGTACAGAGGACTATGAACTTCTGTCGGATCGTTTGGATGCCGGCGATGGTGCAGCGGTCAATGATGGCGAAGAGCCTGAGGAAGAGTTCGAGGCGTACTTTGACCCTCTCAATGAGGTTGATCTGAAGGTAAGCATTTGAATGTTGCGTGGCTTGTTTATCAGACTCATAACGCGCTTTATCTCTCTCCATCCTCGTTTGCAGGGCGCTATTCCCCAGGCACTGCAGAATATTACCGCCAACGCCGATGTTCTTCAGGCGATCATGCCGGAGCTGACGGCCGCGGATAAAGAAGCACTTGCGGCCGTGTCGGCGCTTTCGTCGTAGACTGGAGACTTGCGGACCTGTGCTGTGGTGTGTGTACCAAGCACCCTGTTAACGAAAATCTCACATATTTTCTGAATTGTTAACGATATCTAGCGCTTTGATTTTTCAGGTGATGGCGCACCAACTTGATCCCACCGGATGAGCCGTAATCTTCGAGTAAGGATTAACACGGCACCAAGCTCTTTTCCGTCGGGGTCTAATCGAATCTCTTCCAGCAAGTATTTAAGTCTATGCAGCTTCATCATGGATACGTTGAAGTCAAGAGTGGCGAGCAAGTCAAGCGCCCAAAGCGCCTGCTGCCCGATCTCCGTGGGTGTGAAGTCTACAACAGCTAGCGAAGCGATGGACGCGGCTTGTCCTGACGCATCGACAGGCGGTGGTAGTGGGGCTTTCTTGGAATGCATTAGAAGTCCCAACCACTCGGCAGACTCAGGCGATTTTGCCATTCGCGCCAACCGATCCGCTTCGGCTTTTTCATCGGCCTTCTTCTCACGTTGCATCTCACGAGCTTTGAACAGCAAGCGAATGGAGCCTTCGATGCCTCCGGTTTGGCCGACGAGTTTCGCGTTTCGCTCTGAAGATTATACGATACGATTGGAGACAACGAAACAGCGACTGTAAGAAGATATCTTGACGCGATATGCCTTGAAGCATTTTTCAACGGCTTACCTTCGATCGCTACGAAAGAGATAAAGCGACAGACATGAACGTACAAGCTCAAGTACTTGTCGACGTCGAATCGATTCAGCGTTTCCGTGACCAGCGTGACGACAGCGAACGTATCCAGCTCTGTGAACAGCGCTAGACGCTCGAGCTCTACTGGATCGTTTGTCTTACTGGTTCCCTGTTCATCGGGTTGAAAATTTCCTGGACTCGATTGCTGAGCTGTACGCGTGGGAGATTGAGACGGCGAATATTGACGAGCCTGAACGTCTGCGAGTAGAGAACAGATCCGCCGGACACCTGCGAGCTGAACAATGGCACTGTCGTAGTTTTCCTTCATCATCTCAACGACGATAGGCACATTGCTGATCACGATACGTCGGACTGCATTATCTCCGCCATAAACAGCGGAGAAGATGGCCTTGACGTCATTTTTGACGAAGTCATCCAGCGGATTCTCGAGTACTGCCTGGTTCAGCACAGCAGGGCCGCCGGATTCCTCGAGCTGCTTTTTACCGTCTTGGCAGAACATCATCAGGCGAAGACAGCGAATGCTCGTTCGGAGCACTGCAAATCGGAAGCGCGGAACTTCGTCTGGTGGGACGACTACGAATCTCGGAAAAGGTTTGTTCTTGCGCCATGAAGGATCATACCATCGCTTGAAGGTGTCGATATCGGGCGAGAGCTCCAACTGCCGGTAGTTGCGAACAGCATGCAGCAAGGCCTCCGTCACGGCTGGGTTCTCTGACAGCAGCTCCACTTCGGTCGAAGCCTCCTCAAAAACTCGCTTGTCTGTGATGACAACGTCCATCGAGATCTCTTCCAGTGGGTTCTCACGGTTGGTACCTTCACCAAGCTCAGCCGCGTGAAGGAAGTACTGCACCGCTTTAGCAGACATCGAATGCGGTTAGAAGGAGCGGTGTTCATCGTAAAGAAATGGTGGCTTACCAGCTAGGACCGGCTCCAGGAACATCGGATAGTGCTGCACGATCAACACGTGGGTGTGGATCTCGCCACGTAGTTCAGACACAGCGCCTCCCATGCCTCAAGAAGCCTCAGAAGGTAGCGCGACCGCTGGCAAATAAAGAGACGCTTCCTCCCAAAGTACCAAGACACAACACTACCTCAATTTCCCAGCACACATCCGATCCGGAATCAACCAACGCCTCTGCTCTTCCTGCTTCAATGCAATTTATTTATTCTCCATTCTCCATCTCTGCATTCCTGCAACGACGACGGCAGAACCACGAGTTCTTTTTCTATGCTTTTTTTTAGCCGTACAACAAGGCAAGCCCCACCAGCAACACACACAGCTTCATGCAGCACCAATAGCACTGGAGTCCGTCTGCACTTGTGCCGCGTGTCGTCGTCGGAGCTTGTCAAGTCGAGAGGGGAGGAAAAAATCAGGTCCGGTACCCAGCTTAGGCCTCGTCCTTGTGGGAGTACTGCTTCTTGCCGCGCAGCTGCATCTCGCCGATCATCTCGAGGTTCTTCTGCACGGCGTTGGCTGCTCGCTTCTGGAACCGCCACACGCCGTCGCGCTTGACCACGACGTCCGTCCACGTGACGACCATGACGGGCGTGCACTTCCAGAAGACCGTCGTGTGCGACGTGACCGCGGCGTGCTCGGCGTCCGAGAGCTCCACCACGTGGCCGCTGGGCAGGTGGCGCGTGTCGGCCAGGAACTTGAGCTTGACCAGCTCCTGCAGCGCCGCCTCGATCTCGCTCGTGCCCGTGCAGTGGCCGCCCACGAGCTCCTCGAAGAAGGTCGCGTCCTCCGTGAAGAGCGCCAGCAGCGTCTTGACCGACTTGTCGCCCTCCTCCAGCGAGTACGAGAGCGCGAACTTGTTCACGAGGTTGATGATCGCCGCCACGTCAGCCATGGTCTCTGTTGTGTGTGTGTTGATCTGGTAGCTTCAAGTCCGATCTGGAAATGAGGGGAATTTGGTGTGGCGTTCGTCTGGTTGTACAACCGAACGACGGGTCAGCGACGAATAAGACCGCAAATTAGCACCCACATGCACTTAAATCGGAGATATATGCGCGGCACTGCTGGGCGTGCACACTTGCAATGCGGCTACAGCACAGCATAGTACGCGTGTTGTATGTGTCGCTCGCGAGCTGGATACGTACATACACACACACGCCCGCGCGACAACTGAACGATAGCCTACGACGGTGTAGGTGCGATTTCCGCGCTCTATGGAGTCGGAGGTTGTAAATTGGAAATACCGCACCGCATCAGGGCTTCACTGCCCGAGAACTCATGATAACACCATGCAAAGACTTCGTCTGCAGTCTAAGACTGGCAGCCGTATCCTCGCTGAACTGTCGCGGGTGTGCAAGACCATCGAAAAGAAAAAAAAGCAAGGAGATTGATTGCAACTACATGAGTCACGCCATGATGCAAGAAGAAATGCGCTTCGGTATGACATTGCCTGTGTATTGGTTGTCTGTATCGAATGCCACACAGCCCCAGAGCTTCCGCTTTGAACACATTTGAGTCGAGGGTCATAGTCAAAGACCCGGACAATTGAACCACATCCATGCGCCGCGCGCTTGCACAACCGCTGCTTCCGAGCAACCCACGCCGCGTTGTTCGCACGCTGCGATAGTCCGCCGCCGTCGCCAACTGCCTCGCAGTGCGTTTCCGCCTGCTATCGAGCAGCATGTTCCGCTCGAGGCCTCGGCAGCGGGAGTTAGTCGCCTGAAGTAACTCCTGCGAAAACTTCCGCCCATCACAGCGTCGCCCGCGCCGCAGCCTGTCCAAGGCGTCTGCGCCTTCAACGGCCGGCCGCGCACTGTCCACATATATGGCTCCGACTGCAGTAAGTTGTCAAAGGCCCATGATAGCCAAGTAGTTGAAGTGGTCTTCCGCCGGTAAAATAACCCTCAAATCTAATTCGTCGCCATTTTTAGCAATCGTTAGGTCGCTCAACGTTCTAAAAAGGAGGCGCTTCCAGCGTGCGACCTCTTGGGCTTCTTCCTCCCTGCAGCTCCCCGCCCCATCGATCACTCCGGCAGTCAGTCCGCGCCGCGCAAGTCGAAGCACATCCGCCGCCTTTCGATGACCATCGGCGCCTGCGTTATCTCGTCAGCTTAGTGCGATTTCTGGTTCTACGGTCCAGCCACCTGATATCTACGCGGAGAGCTTGGAAAGCCGCAGCACAAGAAAGCGTAACCCTTTCGTAGGTGTGTCGCCCCACCCACTCCCACTCGCTCTCACTCTCACTCGGTTTTCTCCCGAATCCGTCGCTAACTCCTAAGCTTAAAAAGCTGATGCCTCCCCCAGCGATGGCCGCCAAATCCAATGGCGACAAGCTCATGGAGCTCTGCGGCCCCCCGCGCAACGACAACGACAACTCGACGTGGAACTTCGTGCAGATGAACATGACGCTGCTGCCCATTGCGCGGCCGCTGCCGGTCAGCGTCTCGCACAGGTTCCAGGAGGGCGCCGTGCTGGCTGGCGTCAAGCCCTGCACCCCCACGCAGAAGCTGCACCACCGACTGCGTCAACACACCAGCAACATTAGTCCGAGAAGACACGACCTGGACTGCAGCAGTGTGCGGCCAGCCACCAGTCGAGGACTGCCCCCCACCCCCAGATCAACTTGTGGAGCCAAACGAAAGTTCTCCGAGACGTGGCACGTGCCAGCGATTGACACGTCCATGCCCCCGCCGGCGGTGACTGCGTCGTTGAGAATGCGCAGCTTCAGCGAAGACCTGCACCCTCCAGCGCCACGAAGTGACAGTGGATATGCCAGTGACCCAGCGAGACAAACCCCGTCGGGGTGCAGCCCACTGCACCGAAGTGCCAGTTTGTCCTCGGGCTGTGCTGCCAAGGGGTTGTACAAGGGCAAGCGCATCCTGGAGCTACAGGACGAAGATCGCCGACTGCACCCGGACGATCGCATCACGGCACCGTCGCCGTCCAAGCGGAGCAAACACCAACCGTAGTCGGAGCGGACTGGAGCGTGGTGCGGTGCTGCTATCGCTACATTACAACTGCAAATACTTTGATGCATCTCTTACTTTATTAACTCAAGTAACTAGCTCATTATCTATTTTTTTTCGTTGGACGTGTTCATGGAGTTTCACTGTAATAATAAAAAGAAAAAGGATAAGTGTCAGTCGATGCTTTGGTATTGAAAACTCGACGTTGATAGCCTCAATTGGCCAGCAAGCACTCCACCGAGGATCAAACCTTTCTGTAACTTGTACAAAGATTCGTGCTCATTATTGTTCCTTGTTCAAACTTTAGCACCGCTGACGTTCTTTGTGTTGTATATTGATCGCTATCAAATGCTACTGGTATCAACTCATACGACTAACTGGCACGCATGAAGTGATGTCCGCGGATTATTATGGTATGGAGTGCTCATGACTGGTGAGAGGAACCGGTTCGTAGCAAGGCTATGCATCTGCCCTCAGTCATCACGGGGTGTAAAGTTGTCAAAGTATCGGCTGACTTGTCCAATGCACAACGCCTGCGTCGCCTCCGGCATGTCTTCAATAAGTTTTCCTGCACAGAACCAACACAGTCAGTAGTGTTACTCTGCATCGCGACGAACCGTGCAATGCGTGCGTACCCGGGATGCCACCGATCCTGGAGAACGGCGGAATGACCGCATCTGCTGGGACGACCGTGTTGTCTTCAATCCGACAGCAGTCTCGAATGATAGCACGCTTGCCCTACCCAGTACCAAAAGCCCACCATCAGCAACGCCAGTCTGCACAGACAGCAAGCAGCAAACACAAGCACGCACAATGACGCAGTTCTTGCCGATCTGCACGTAGGACCCGATCATCGCAGCTTCCACGACTGAGTCCTCCCCAATGTACACATAGTCCCCCATCTTCACGGGGATGAAGGCCAGTCCACTGCAACAAACAACCAATAAGTGAGCAAAAGAGGTAAGTAAGCAAAAAATACACAACAATCCGCCGCCTCGTACGTCGACACGACTCGCGTCGGGGGCTTGATGACGCATTTCTCCCGGATGATGCACTGCTTCCCAAGCGACACTTTGGCCAAGTCCGCGCGCACAATTGCACCCGAGTCAATAATTGTCTACGAACATTATTTGATAACAATTGGACAATTAATTAATTGACGCAGAATATTCCTTGCGATGGATAAGGACGGACCTTGCCGCGTAGGTGGATGTTGTGGGCGCCGCAGAGCGTGCACTTGCGGCTGATCTTGTTGCCCGTCGACGTGTGGATATACGTCTCTGGGTCGAACTGCGACTCGGGCGGCTCCACATACGGGTTCATGGCCGCTCACCTTGTCTTTCAACTGAAATGATGAAAATGCTGGGCTTATGTTGCGTAGGGTGTTTCGTTACATAATTTATGTCGAGCAACTTGCTCACTTCAACGTCAACAACTCGTGGGCTTGCTACCATGGTGAGGGTTACGAGCCCTTGGAACTATTTCGACCGACTGTGATCGCAAGTTATGTTGTGTCTACTGCAGTCTCCCAACCAAGGGCGTTGCTAAGTAAAATATTTTGAAATCTCTGTGCACTGTGTCGGGTAAGCTAATATGGTGGTATACTGTACAATCGGTTTACAACCATTTCTTGTTCGCATTAAGTAGATGAGATCGTTTCTCAGGACTGACAGGATTGTAGAATGCTGGTCCTGGTGCATTTCCCTTTCGCGGGTTCCCTACTAATCCTTCTGTCCTCGACGTCTTTGACTTGAATACGCTAGCCGATCCCTGTTTCTCTGAAAGTATGTCTACTAGCGCGGGAACTTCGTACGTTCCGGGCCCTGCGACGCATGACAAGAATTTCGTGAGTCATAGCCCGAATCAGTTCTCAATGATCATTCTTACCTAGCTCTCCGTCTGTCACGATTTTTCCAGGAAGACGTCCAAACCGATCGGTGTTGCCAGCGTGGAAGGCGGCACTCGTGTGGGCTCTGGCAACCCAGTCGTATCGAAGTGCGCTTTCTGCATCTTCTGCGTCATACGCTCCTGGACCGGGAGTAAAAGTTGCATCCGATCCTAGACGCTTTACGCCCGATTTGAATATTGAATGGGGTGATCGGCTTCCGCGCAACGATCTACCGAGCTGAATGGGGTTCTCGTACTGTCCTGGGGCAGGCAACTCGGTAGGAATACTCCAACCTCGGGATGTTTTAGACGAGAATACGGACTTTGAGACGTTGTGTGAATATGCGGACGATGGTTGTGCCGCGTTATAGTCTGCTGGGCCCGGGATGGATGCGTTGGGGCTCTGGTTGTTGCTACGCGTGGGCTAAACGAAACAAAATTGACATGGTTAGCTGACCAGACGATCGCGGTTCGCGCGGAGTTGCAACGTACGGTGTTAACAAAACTGCTCATGCCGTGTTTCCTGTTCATTGTCTTGCGACCGTCTCTGATCCACCGATGCACGACAAGTTAGCGACAATCTTGCAGAAGATTGCAGCAACATGGATGCAAGTACCTGTTTGGCTGGTACTGGCCTGGACCAGGCACAACCAGCTTGACCTGTTCATTAAATCGCTTCGACTTGGACACAAAGCCCGTGCTGTAGCCCAAGTGGGATACTGATCCGGAATCGACTGTGGATCGCACAAGAGTTGGTCGTTTGTAGTATTGGCCCGGTCCGGGGAGCTCGTTCTACTTTCGCAGCGAGCGAATGCAGCAGACATAAGTCAAGTATCTCTCCATCATCTTGCTGCATGGCAGCCACCCACCTCGCAGTCACCGAAACGCAGAGTTCGATTGCCGAAGCCATTGCGCTCATTCGGATCACGATGCAAAACAGTCTCATACTTGGACGGAATCGACGAAACTTTCTGCTCATTTCACACGTAGCTCTCATATAAACAAACACCTTCCACCCCAAAACAAAACCCACATCATGCCGACTCGTACCATGTTAGGATCTGGCGGTGGCTGCCTGAGCGCTACTGCACCCCGCAAAACCGACCCAGTCGCCTTTGTCCCCACTTGTCGGAAGTTCGGCTTCGCTGGCATCTCCTCGGCCGGATACGTAGAAGCAGGCAACTTCATGCTCAACGCTCAATGTCAGACACCTCGAAATGACTTGAATCCCCCACTTCGCTATATATATACGCAGAAATACCCCCAGCACCTTCATAATTAGACTTTTCTCCATTATCAGATACCTTCCTCGAGCCATCTATCTCCACCCAATCGGATGGTGCGGCATAGTGGAACCTAGTCAAAATCTACCTAGGAATGACGTCGACTCCGCTCGTGTCCTTCGGTCTGGTGACCGACGTGCAGTACGCGGACGTGGAGGACGGGTGGGACTTCCACCATATCTCGCAGCGATACTATCGCAATGCACTACCGCAATTGCAGGCCGCAGTGGCCGAGTGGCTGCGCGTGGCCCAGAGCCAAAGTCCGTCCGCCAAACTCCGCTTCGCCGTGAACTTAGGCGACCTCATCGACGGCAAGAACCGACCAGCCTCCACGTCCCGTCAAGCTCTAGAAAGCACCAAAGCAGCGTGGACGCCCTTTCAAGGGGCGGTGGGGCCAGTGCATCACCTGGTTGGTAACCACGAACTCTACAACTTCCCGGCCGCAGTCATTCAGAAGGAACTGGTGTACCAGTCGTCCAAGACGTTGGAGGAGGAGGCACCACCCGGCAGTTACTACGACTTTCAAGTGCCCGAGGCGCCCAAGTTCCGCTTCGTGGTGCTGGATTGCTATGGCTTGTCGATCCTCGGACGAGAGAAGACCGACCCCGTGTATCAGGAAGCGCTGGCGCTGCTGCGCCGCGTGAACCCGAACGAGAACCTCAACTCTCCGACGGGTCTCGTGGACGCGCAGCGGAGGTTCGTGGCCTTCAACGGAGCCGTGGACCGTGACCAGATGCGGTGGCTGGAGGGGGTTCTCGTCAAGGCGACGGAGGCTGGAGAGCACGTGGTGATATTCACACACGTCCCGATCCATCCGAACACGTCGCCGACACCTTCGAGCTTGTTGTGGAACTACCCGGAGGTGCTGGAGCTCATCCGACGCTACGCGTGCGTGCGCGTCGTCTTCTCGGGGCATTCACACGCCGACGGCTACGTGTACGCGCACGAAGGAATGCACAACAAGGGCGTGCACTTCGTCGTGTGCGACGCCATCCTCGAGTGTGCTCCGTCCGAGACTGCACACGCTCTAGTGCACGTGTTCGACGACAAACTGATTGTTGAGGGGTATGGCAAGATCCCGACACGCGAGCTACGCTTCCCTACAGCTGAAGACTCCAAGGAAGAATGAACACGGCGGCTCAAACGTTAAACGGCAAGAGAAACCGGCGATACTTCCAGTCGTATAGAATCAACGCCAATAAATTCTCTTGTTGAAGTGAAACATGGCTGGAGCTTCATCTAGACGAGAGATAGAGAGAAAGGTATCAAAGTAGAGAGAACGAACGATCAACAACACGGCCACAACACTTGCGGTCGCCCTCTCATGGTTTGATTTCGCATCAGGCGTGGGGTTTCTTATTTACGCGCCGCGTCATTTTTCACTCCAAGGATCGGCCAGCGTCGTTAGCGCTACCGTAGCTGGCACTAACTGGTCTGTCCTTATCCTTCCTGCCTCCCTGCTGTCTGTAAAACTCGCCGGTCGTCCTCTCTCATCTTATCATGAAGACGGAGAAAAACGACGTCCTCCATATTTTTTGTCAGACCGACCTAGCGCCGTCACAGACCGCAGAAGAAGAAGAGAAAGATTCTCCACTTAGTGGTGCTCCTCCTTCTTCTCAGCGTGAGCGTGTCCTGCAAAAAGAATAAAATTAAATTAAAGATACCATTAGCATATATAAAGTATCTCATAGTTGATCAAGTTGCGGGAGACACGTACTGTGGTGGCACCACCACTCGACAGCGCAGCCGGCGCCGCCCACAATGAGCATCATGTGCGCGAGCGGCTTGATGCTGCCGTTGTAGATGAAGCGGTTGCCGTAGCCCTGCGCCCAGGCGTTGAACTTGTTGGTGGGCGGGTTGGCCGAGCGCGCGGCGATGCCGGCGCGGGCACG
>JAHQIV010001310.1:0-12443 GCA_030463285.1 Phytophthora europaea
AAAATAAAATTCAATTATCAACCAATCAACATATTTTTGTTTTCCACCAATGACCGCCTTCGGTGGAAGGTTGTTTTTAGCGAATCAGGGCCGCCTTCGCTGCGCGGCCTGACATAACGCTTATTTCGTGACAGACGGACGGACGGACGGATGGACGGACGGACGGACGGATGGACGGACGGGAACCAAATTTGAATTGATTTTTAGGATGCTGACCACGGGAATCTCATGCGCCTGCTTCGCAGCCGCAGTATCTGCCCGGTAATAAACCAAATACAGCGAGTGAGAAAGGCTGGACACACCGCCAGCAGGTCGCTCATGTCCTCGCCTCATCCCCTTGTTTACTGATAAATTTATCGCTAACCACGCTTTACGGGCCCCGTTAAGAAACCTTTTGGGGATCCCACTTAGTCTCCGGTAGCGCACCGGTATATCGGTTACGTCCCTCCTCCTATCCCAGGATAATAAATACATCATCACCTTCGCGAGCAACAAGTCAGTTGAACTCGGCCACGGCAAGCGTTCGTCGACTCAATGGACCCCTACAGCAAAGAGGGAAATTAGATCATGCTTGGCTGATAGACAAGTAACCTCAAAGTAACCTCAAAGCATGCCTTCTTTGCCGAGTCGGTTGAGTTGCTGGGATCAATTCGGATGCTGCCCGGCGCATCACCTTGCCTGAGTTAGTCGTGTCATCGCCAGTATCATGCATTTCCTTCGTCTAGTAACTGGGGCATTGAATGAGGAGCATTCCATCTTCCATTGACTTGCTCAGGACACGAAGTCATCCCCGACCGCTATTTTTGATCAAAAGCATGGTGGTGCCTGTGTATCATTCCTGAGCTACGTACTTGACCTTCGGTAATATGTAGCCGCAGTCGTCTCGGTTGCCGTGGTTCCCGCGACCATCACTACTACCATACCCGAACGAGCACGTGCAAGTACCCTGCTGGTAATTGCAGTAGCCTCTGTTCGAGCAGACTGCGTTTTCCTTCGTACCTTGTTGACTTCTGACCCCTCCGATTGTAACCCCGTTGTCCGCGGTGACGAAGCTTACAACCCCACCAGTTGAGGTAAGATCTGTCGTGACAGCTCGCATCGGCGGGATATCTCCGTGGTCTCCTGGGAATGTGACGGAGATAATATTGACGGGGGAAGCTGGCGCAGTGCAGGCTTGTGTGCCAGAGGAGTACGTCACGACAGGATCCTCGAACCCGAAGGAAGTCTTGAGGATATGACGAAGCGCACTGACCCGAGCGTTGAAAGGGATATCGGTTGAGGTAGAGGTGCGATACTGGAGTCGGAAGACACCTCCCGTAGCAGTGCACTTCAACGCCTGGATTTCGTCCACTTGATCAGTCGTCACTGGGTCATCGCCCCTAGGACATGAGCCTGGTCGATCACAGAGTTTTATACAGTGAGCGAAAGCTCACTCGATAAATACAAACATCGGTACTTACGCTTGCTGCAGTCATAGCCCTCGTAGCCAGGATCGCACTTGCAGCCGAGGATGTTGTCACGGTCAAACGTCTGCATATTATTCGGGTCAGCACCATAGTCGAATCGCAGCGATGAAGAATCTACGTCAGCTTCTAACGAAAGTCGCCGGATGCTCATGCACTCCCCATGGCCGCTGCAAACAGGTTCGCCGGGACATTTCACTACAAAACGGACGAAGTCAGCATAAGGCGAAGCCCGTAGCAACCGCACTGCATCCACTTTTACTCACTGAATTCGCATGCGGCTCCCTCAAATGGAGTGTAACAGGAGCATTGACCTGTAGTTTGGTCACAAGTCCCGACATCTGAGCACATCGTCCATTGGTTGTGCACGGTATTGGTCGCTGACGGAGCCGTAAACCAGGAAGGTCCGGTCGGGCAAGTTCCTGTTGTAAAAGCAAAACATAAAATCACAGTGTTAGCTGTTGCTGAGAACGTAAAATGTTATGCACTCGTGTCCTTACTTGAGGAACAGTCTCCGATAGTCCATCCCTTCTCGCAAACACATTTAAATGACGGATATCCCGTGCAGTAGCCGTGGCCGCTACAAGCGAGCTCTCCTACACAGGCCAACATAGGCCCGCCGTACATATTCTTGTCGTTGGCACAGCCACAGTCGCCAAGCGTTCCCGGATTGCCATATCCGTCGCTGGACCGATAGCCGGGCATGGGATTGAGGAAGCACACACACTGGCCGATTTCTGGTGAATTTGTGGGATTCAAGTAGTGAGACCTTCACCTTCTCCTTGACACTTTGCACATGCGTCCTCACCATAGTTGCAGTCCCCTCGATTGCTGCAGAACTCCCATTCCTTTGTCCCTTGGACAGAAGTTCTTCCAGCCAAGACGCCGCCTGCAGATGCCGCGAACACGCTCCCCCCTGTGAGGTAAGCGACGCCCTTCAGCGACCCCATAACCTTGATGGGAGGTTGCCTACGATTCACAAACCAAACGTAAGCAATACCATCAGCACCAGACAAACGCAGCGTGCACTAGAGCGGGTTCGTACGGGCCGAAATCGTAGATAAACTCGATCAAAATGGCGTTGGCAGTCGCACTGCTGCAAACCGTTTTCGCTGTCCCGCCAAAAGAGACTTTCACTTGAGGGAAGTTCGGGATTGTCGCGAGGATGCTTTGGAACTGCGAGAGTGTGGCGTCGAAGGGCACTTGCGCGCCTTGCCCACTGAAGAAGAGGAAAAACGACCCCCCAGTCGCCGTACACTGCACGATTTGCACCTCATTCTTCTGACCCGTAGTAAGCGGGTCATCTCCGCGAGGACAAGACCCTGGAGAGGACTCAAACACATCGAGGTTATCATAAGTCTATCAAACGAATTGGGGGGCGGTTAAACGTACGCAATGAGCAGTCATAGGCGTGGTAGCCCTTGCGGCACTTGCATCCATAGATCATCTCTGCGTCCCACACGCTGTCGTACAGCGGCTCCGAGCCCACTGCATACGTCGCCGACAGCTCTTTGAGCGACAAGCATTGACCAGCACCGTCGCACGCATTGGGGCACTCCACTGCGGTTTTCCAACAACAAGCTGTCAGTCTCTCTGCATCATGCGCCACCGCCCTCCAGCTCTTCCTTCAGACACGTACACCGCTGACAAGCGGACCCCACGAAGCCTTCGTCGCAGGTGCAGGCGCCCTCTTCGTAGTCGCACACGCCCTTGTTCGAGCACTCGACGGGGAAGTGCGCGTCGTCCGTCGCTCGCGCAGGAGCCACCCACGCCGGACCCAGTGGACAGCGCTCTGCCACAACAACACAGAGACAGTAAGGCATCTTTGTAGGCATAATATAGTCAAGGCAGCAATGCACCGCGGACTCTGGGAGCAGTCGAAGCCGAAGTGGCGCGCGTCGCACTCGCACAAGTTGCGCGGGTTGCACGACCCGTGGCCCGAGCAGATCTTGTTGTTGTATACACCGCGCGCGCAGGCTGCATCCGCCACTTGGAGCAGCAACAGCGACGCGCTAAGAAGCAGCGGAAGACGCTGCATCACGGCAGTGAATGGAGCCCGCAGTTGAAGAGGCACGACAACTTCAACCTGTAACCGCTAGTTTATGTACGACACATATAATTAGTGTGTTCCACGCTTCACCTCATGAAAAATGTGACAGGCCACCGCGAGTGCGCGGTGGCCAATCAGAGCCCACTATAGCTTTAATGGTTGGGACGGTCTCGAGTGTCAAGACCGTCTCGACAATCAATCAGAGTTTTATTTCCTGCCAAGTCCCCACACACGAGTGTACGCTAGTAACGGCTCAAAGCCCGTTACATCTGGTAGGACTATGTGATCCGTCCAACGACCAAGATGAACGACACGTCGATGAACGACGCGTGCGCTCTCGGAGGGGCGACCGGCATCTCGCTTGAGCACGCCAGCTTTCCACATATGTCGCTGTTCGAGTGGGAGGCACTGCACCGTCTCGCTGCAGTGTCTGGTGACGGCGTTATCAAGACATTACTGATCGCCGGCACGGAAGAACAGCAACGCCTGGCCGCCCAGGAGATCATGGCACGTGAGCTCGCTGACCAAGAACAAGACCGACATCGTGAAGCTCGATGTCTCGACGTACAGCGGTGAAGGCAAGAGCCGCCTTCATTTGAACCGCTGGTTCTGTCAAGTGGACATTGCAGTTGAAGCTCAGCAGCTGTCCACCGAGCTAGCGCGGACGCGCTTTCTCCTGTCCAAGTTGGCGGGGAAGGCGAAGGAGTGGGCGCTCGGCAAGCTCTTTGGCGATGCCTCCTGCTTCCCGACCATGGCGTCCATGAAGGCCAACCTGCGACTCGCGTTCGAGCCGCCCCAAGATGAGAGTCTCCAGCTGTCCGCCTTCCTGTCGTTGAAGCAGGGACGCATGTTCATGCTCGAGTACATCCAGCGCGCGCGACACCTCGTGTCGTGCATCACGACGCATCCCGTCGACATGGCGACGCAGGTCCCTGTCTTCATCCCCGGCATGAACGCTGGCTACCAGCGTTTCTACTTGACCCGGAAGGCTCCGATGACACTGGAAGAGGCCATTTTTTTCGCGACTGCACTACGCGAAGCCTACAGCGTGACGGCGTCGCAAGATTTCGACGTCTCTCGGGCTTCAGTACCCGAGCCTGAACCCACGGAGGTGGATGCGAATCAACACTACGGGGGACGTTGGGCGCCGACGTCATCGAACGGAGCAACAACATCGTCCTCGACGCGCAGCACGCGTCCGATGCGTTGCTTCCGCTGTTGTAAACCTGGACACCGCGCGGCAGTGTGCCGCGCGCCGTCGCCCGTAATGGCGAACGTCACCACAACCGACGTCGCCGTTCCAAAAAACGGCGACAACCAGTAGATGCGGGGCGCCCTACTGGCCGTGGAAAGAGGGATGGTTCTCTGGTGGCAGAACCTCCTCCTAGCCCTCCCGTGCTTCGTGCACATCTATTTACCACCACCTCCGGCAGTGACTCGAGACTGATCGTGCTCAGTCTCCACATTGAAGGCGCGAAGCGCCCGCTCCGTGCTCTGCTGGACTCGGGCGCGACGAACAACTTCGTTCGCGCCGAGAGCCTGTCGGTGTTTCCGACAGACATGGACATCCGTGAAGGTCCTGGTGACATGATCGTGAAGTACGCTGACGTGAAGCCGCAGCGCACGCCGCGGCGCTCGACCACCTTCGCATACGGGTTCGACGGATTCCACAGCTCTGAAGAGTTCTTGGTGATCGAGCTGAGCGGCTCCTTCGACTGCGTCTTCGGGATCCCGTGGCTTGCACGCCACCAGCCTGACATCGATGGCTGACTGGAACAGTCCGTCCCAGAGACATTGACGTGAATGCAGTGCTGGCGTTCCTGTGCGGAACGCCCAACCAGTGACCGCATGTTGCAGTCATAGACCCCGACTCCATGTCCCATGCTGCACGTGAAGTGGGCGATGGCCCTTCGTGTGCGGTATGCGAATACGCAACCTGCGCCGGTCCTGAGCAGGAGTCTCAGGACGTGTCCGACGTGGTCGAGCATGAGTTCCCACGTCCCGATCAGCAGCGGTTCTCGAAAGATGACGATGACGTGGTCGAGCATGGGTTCCCACGTCCGGACGAGCAGTGGCTCTCTCCCGAAGAAGATGATGATGATGTGGTTGAGCGTGGTCTCCCACTTGCGGTCGAGCATGGGTTCCCGCGGGTGGTCGAGCGGGAGCTCCCCAAAGAAGTCGACGCGGCCGAACAACTCGTTCCGCGTCTTGGTGCCGATGTTGAGTTCCGGCACCTCGAGTCTGCTGACGTGATCGAGCATGAGTTCTCACCGTCAGCTGTGGAAGACACTCCACGCCCAGTTCGTCGTCGCGGTCGTCGTAAACCGCGACGACCTCGTGCACCGTCGCAGGATCCAGATGAGACTGAGTCCGAGGTGATCTCAGTCCTGGTGGGGAGCAACGCGGACGAGCCTCCGCGTGCGTGCAACGTCGAGGTCGCACGTCCTCCATGCGACGCTGCCAAAGATCACTCGGCTGCCTGGCCTCTCGTGGAAACATTTCCTTCGTGACTTGAAAATGGGGCGAGATCGAACAAGTGTGCATGATCGTCGCCGAAGACGCTGCATCCATCGCAGCCGTCGAGACCCACGCATCGGACTCAACTTCCGACACTCGCACACGTCCGAAAGGTGCTGAGCCGAAGAACGACCGCGCAGCGCGATACGCTGCCCAGTCGTTGCCGGCTCTAGAGGCCGCCTGCAACCCAGTCGCTCCTCTCGTACGAGAGTTCATCGAGATCTTCCCGGACAAGGTTCCAGCCGTCCTTCCACCCGATCGTGGAGTTCGGCACGAGATCGACCTCGTGCCTGGCGCGAAGTACTGTGTGACGCGGCAGTGGCCGCTTCCCCGTGATCATGTCGAAGCGATCGACGCCTTCTTCGACGGTCGCCGGCAAGCCGGCCACGTCCGTGAGAGTCTGCCCCCACATTCCAGTCCGACGTTCTGCGTGAAGAAAGCCACCGGCGGATGGCGGATCGTCCACGCCTTCAACAAGCTCAACGACTCCACCATCCCGGCGCAGACTCCGATTCCGAGGAAAGACATGGTGCTCGACACCAAGTCCGGCAGCACCAAGTTCAGCGCCATCGACTTGATGGATGGCTTCTATCAGATCTTGATGCGCGACATTGACGTGCCGTTGACCGCCGTCAGCACGCCCAGTGGGATGCTTTGGGAATGGCTTGTGATGCCACAGGGGCTCAAGAACGCCCCTGCCACCTTCAATCGCATGGTGTCGAACCTGCTCCGGCCGTATCGAGACTTTTCGCCTAGCTACTTCGACGACATCTTCATTCACAGTCGTTCCGCGGGCGGCATGACGGACGTCGAGATGCACCTTCAACACCTGCGGCAGGTGTTTGAAGTGATGAGGGAGAACAAGCTGTACGCCAACTTGAAGAAGTGCATCTTCTGCGCTCCCGAGATCCCAGTGCTCGGAAGCTACGTCAGCACGGAAGGTGTCCGTGCTGACCCAGAGAAGATTGAAGCCATCTGCGCTTGGCCCGTGCCTCAGGATCAGAAGCAGCTCGTACCTCCACCACTACTCGAAGAACTTCGCGGCAATGATCCGTCCGTTGTCGCAGCTTCTCAAGGCAGACGCCGCGTGGTCGTGGCGTCCTGAGCACCAGACGGCCTTCGATACGGTGAAGACGAGCTTGTCCACCGCGCCCGTCTTGATGCTGCCCGACCACGCGAAAGCCTTCCACGTGGTGTGCGACGCGAGCGACTTCGCGATTAGCTGCGCCCTTATGCAGTTCGACGACGAGGGACGCCAACGAGTGGTGAGTTACCAGTCGCGTCAGTTGAAGCCGGCGGAGCGGAACTACCCCGTGCACGACAAGGAATTGCTGGTCATGCGCTACACACTGATCAAGTTTCGTGTGTACCTCTTGGGTGAACAGACCTTCGCTGTTTACACGGACCATGCGTCACTTCGCACGGCAACAAAGAGCCCTCACTTATCCCAGCGCATGGCACGCTGGCTCTCTTTTCTCCGAGTACAATTTCGTCGTGCATTACAAGCCGGGCAAGATGAACACCCTCGCCGACGCACTCTCGCGTCGGCCAGACTACGTGCAGTCGGGTCGCCACGCAGTTGGTGACGAGGATGACGATGAGTGTGCTGTGTGCATCGCTGAAGAGGTCGCTGCAGTAGAAGTCGCAGCGACTACCCCGCTCCGCGACTTGATATACGAGTCGGACGCGGCGTGCTCCGAGATGAGATGATGAAGTACTTGAGGGACCCATCTGACACGGCGTGACGCCGATTGTCCGCACAGAGCCGTGTCCGCATTGATCGATACCAACTGGACGGAAACCTGCTGACCTACAGCGTCGATCGCGCCGATCCGCCGCGCATCGTCGTCCCACTGGACGACGACCTTCGAGCTCGGCTGATTCATGAGTTCCACGACGCTCCCAGAGGCGGCCATCTCGGACGCGAGAGAACTTTCGCGTCGCTTTCGCGAGAATTCTACTGGCCGCACATGTACAAGTGGGTGCGGAAGTGGGTACGCTCCTGCGAAGCGTGTCAAGCCGTCGCAGTCGAAGCATGCCCCGCTTCGACCTCTCCCAGTTGCACCGGATCCGTGGTCCTCCGTGAGTATGGACTTTGTCTTCGAGCTGCCTCGCGATGCTCAAGGCCGCACCGGCTTCGTTGATCGTTTCAGCAAGATGCTTCATCTTGCCCCGGTCGCTGCTACAATCACCGCGGCGCAGTCCGCGGCGATCTTTCTCGACATCGTCTACAGGCACCATGGGTTGCCGACCTCGATCATCTCCGATTGAGATCCCCGCTTCACAGCCGCAATCTGGACCGAGCTCTTCAAGCTAGTGGGGACGCGGTTGAAGATGTCCACCGCGTCACATCCAGAAACGGACGGCCAGACCGAACGCGCGAACAGGTCGTCGAGGACGTGCTGAGAAGCTTCGCCACGTCGTTCTAGTCGGGGAGCTCGTTCCTGCCCATGGTTGAGTTCGCACTCAACAACGCAGTCCACGCGTCGACCTGTCTCACGTCAACTACGGTCGACACCCCCGTGTTCCAGAGCTCCTCGGCATGGAGCGCTCAATGCCCCAAGGCGACGAGAACGACGAGAACGACTCGGCGCACCTTCCCAATGACCAAGTGGCCAGCGGCACTGAGACCGCTGGCGATCCAGGCCGTGAGAGAGCTGACAGTGTTATCTCCACCTTGATCAACGGTGTCACAACTCGGCATGGAGCCCGAGACACAACTCGAGGCATGCGTACGCGTGCCGCCACGAGGACGGCACCATCAGACATCGCTTCTTGGACAAGTTGGACGCTGATCAACCCACGTCAGCGTCCTCGTGCAATTGAGTATGAAGACACGTCCGGCGCGGCGACCTCGCCCGCGCCGCCTCCACCCCATTTCGGACCCACAAGCGTGTGACGCTGCGGCTGTCAGCGAGTTCTTGCAGCGGGGCCAGAGCGTGGTGCGCTACGTTCGCGATGCGATTGCGGTGGCAGTCGATCGCCAGAAGTAGAATGCTGATCGACGCGGCCGCAAGAACATTGAGAAGTTTGCCGTGGGCGACCGCGTCTTGCTGTCCACGACCGGCATTCAACCCATTTTGGTTACCAATTTGGGCGCGAACAAGCTCGCGCCTCGGTATATTGCCCCATTTAAAGTGTTAAAGGTGTTGAGTAACGCCTACACGCTACAGCTACCTACGGTGCTTCGACTACATCCTACCTTCTGCTTCGGTCGGCTGCGGCGATACCATCCTCCGCTCATCCCCAGCGACGCTGCCAATCACCAGCGTCCCAGTCTCGGTCCTGCCGGCTGACGCTGCAGCACTCGGTGACGCAACTCTTGGTTTTCACGCTCCAGCACTTCGAGACGGCGAGAAAGGCGGTCCGGAACGTCCGCGAGAAGGACCGCGCGCGGCTGCGTACGAGGCTTGCCTCGTACCGGATCCGGCTATCCAAGCGTCGCGGCGGCGCGCCGCGCCTAGCTTCTCTCAACGCGGCTTCATAACGACCGACCACAGCCCGCTCAGTCTCGGAGAGAGGCGTCTCGTCGGTGATTCTTCGCCATTCTGCATCGCTGGGTCGCGGCACGTTGTAGCCGCGACAGCTTCCACACCCCATGCGATAATGAACGAAGCAGCAACCATGATCAGCTTCCCACGACGCCTTGCAGCCGCTCCTCGGCAGTTCGCCAACAGACAGCCGCGGGTGAGTCTCCTCACGCGCCTCGAACTTCTGGATGAATGCAGTCGCGCCCTCCGTGTTCCATCGCTCGACGAAGGCAGTCCAGGAGCGGTCCAAGGACCGGATGGTCACGGCACCTCTCGCCGTGACTGGCTTGCTTCGTGTCGCCCTCCAGCGTTCGAACAGCCTGCGCATCTCGTCGTCGCCCAGACATGCCCGAATCCTTCCACTTTGTCAAGTACAAGAAGTATGAGAACCAACTGGTGGTTTTTGCGGACGACTGCGTGCCGCGCTTTATCACCAGCAACGTGCTGCTGGATTACGTGCGGAGCTGACAAGTTTGGCAACGTTTTCGTGTCTCGACTGCCATCCGAGGTGTCGGACGAGATTGACAACCCTACAGGCAACGGTATTTTGTGTGATTCGGGTCTTCTGAACGGTGCACCGAACAAACTAGAGCAGGTGGTACTGTTCCACGTGGGCGATGTTGTGACGAGTATGGTGCGTGCGAGTTTGGTCCTGGAAGAATCGAGGCTATCATCTACGCTACGATTATGGGCCGCATCGGCGCTCTCATCCCGTTCACCTCACGTGAGGACGTGGACTGTTACACTCATCTAGAGATGTACATGCGCCCCTGCCGCATGCTCTGGGAGTGGCTCGTCATGCCCCAAGGCCTGAAGAATGCACCCGCGACGTTCAATCGCATGGTGTCCCATGTGCTTCGCCCGCTCCGTGACTTCGCACCGAGTTACTTCGATAATATCTTCATCCACGGTCGCGCTGAAGGAGATCTCAGCGCGGTCGAAGTTCATGTGCGGCACTTGAGGCAAGTCTTTCAAGTAATGAGAGAGAACAAGCTGTATGCCAACATCAAGAAGTGCGTCTTTTGCGCACCGGAGATTCCGGTGCTTGGTTGTTACGTGAGCAAGAATGGAGTACGCGCTGACCCAGAGAAGATTTCGTCTATTTGTTCATGGCCTACGCCTACAAGTCCCACTGTGCTTCGTCAGTGGCTGGGGCTGGCGAACTACTTGCACAAGTACACGAAGGACTACGCTGGATTACTCCAGCCTCTGTCGTCTTAGCTGAAGAAAGACGCCACGTGGTCGTGGCGCCCTGAGCACCAAGCCGCGTTCGACTAGGTGAAGAAGAGCTTGGCGTCAGCGCCAATCCTGATGCTTCCAGACGACTCGAAGCTCTTCCATGTCGTGTGTGAGCTAGCGATTTCGCTATCGGGTGTGCGCCCATGTAGTTCGACGATGAAGGTCGTGAGCGGGTCGTGAGCTACCAGTCACGACAGATGAAGCCGGCGGAGCGCAATTACCCCGTCCACGACAAGGAGCTCCTTGCGATGCGGTTCGCTCTGATCAAGTTCAGAGTGTATATGCTAGGCGAGCAGACGTTCGCCATGTACACGGATCACGCCTCGCTGCGGACAGCGATGAAGTCGCCACATCCGTCCCAGCGCATGGCGCGCTGGTTGTCGTTCTTCGCCGAATACAACTTCGTCGTACACCACAAGCGGGGCAAGAACAACATCCTCGCCGATGCGCTGTCTCGGCGACCAGATTATGATCCTCGGACTGTGCTAGGTCGTCAAGTGACTGACGACGAAGACGAAGATGACGACCATTGTGCTGTGTGCGCAGCGTCAGGGATCAACCTGACGAACGTGGCCCCTGAGATAGATCTGCGCGACGAGATCGTTGCGGCGTACGCAGACGACGCGTTCTACGCCGGCATCTTGGTGTACCTCCGCTCCCCCAATGACGAGACAATGTCGCGCAACACGCGCAACCAGATCGGCCGCTACCACCTTGACGGCGATCTGTTGTGCTACAACATCGACCAGTTCGACGCTCCTCGAGTCGTCGTGCCCAACGACGACAACCTACGAGCCGGATCATCCACGAGTTCCATGACAGCCCCATGGGCGCGCACTTCGGCCGCGAGAAGACCTTCGCGGCTGTGTCATGCGGCTTCTCCATTATTTCAACATAAGCAACATGTTTTTTTTAAGGATTAAGACGGCTAACTCACATATATTCACATTTCGCCTTAACTTCCCCTCTCTCGATCCGCCTCCAATATGCAATATCGGCGTCACAAACTTGTGTCACACAAGTTGCCTTTTTCAGTGAAAACTCTCACTTCAACAGGACTAATATCAACCAATCTCCGAATTCTTTCTTATCCCTACCGAATCAAACGTCGCACATTTGTATGTTAAAATTCCTCTGTCATTTGATTGGCTAATCACAGGAAAAATCCGAGGGGGATCGCAGCAAGAAATAAAGATCCACAACGTAAAGAGGGAGAACGAGCACACAGAGCGGCAAGAATGGACTCGATCTTCGGTATCGTGGGCAAGGACTTCGTGCTGCTGGCCGCGGACTGCAAGGTCGTGCGCAGCATCCTGGTGTACAAGGACGACGAGGACAAGGTGCGCAGCATTCCCCAATCCCCCGCGGCTCCCCGCGCTCTCGAACAGAACGCTCTCCATTCTCCGATCCCTATCTAACGCTTTTTATTTATTATTTATTTAATTTTACTGTTGCGTATTATAAAAACTAGTCGATCAACCTGGACGACCACAAGGTGATGGTGACGTCCGGCCCACAGAGCGACCGCCTGGCGTTCGGCGAGTACATCCAGAAAAACATGAAGCTGTACGAGCTGCGCAACGGCGTGACGCTCAACGGCCCGGCCACGGCCAACTACGTGCGCGGCGAGCTGGCGCGCTTCCT
>JAHQIV010001311.1:0-12442 GCA_030463285.1 Phytophthora europaea
TTTTAGCAGTCGAATCAATACTAGATCATCACTTCAACATTCACGGATGTCAAAGGCGATTTTATCGTAAAAGTAGCAGAGCTTCCAGCGGTAGGTCCAATACTTGTAGGCGGTCTTAATTGAGGAGATGTACTTAAAATAAGACTCGGTTCAAGCTTGAACCCATCTCTGAATGGCTTTAAACTTTCCGGAATGGGCTCGGTGTTTGACCCCTCACATTCCGATTGGCAGAAACGATATTATATATGCATGCCTTGGGGTCCTTTTACTAGAGGGTTGAGCTGGTAGCGCGTTCTTTTCATGCTACGTTTTTAAACGTGAAAATTGCAATTGCGCATGTGCCTAACCCATTAATCAATCGCGGAACCACCCATGGGTTTCTTAGGAAACTATCCGTAGGGGAGGGTTCCCGGAATTCTGAGCCAAAAAGGTCAAATATCAATCAAAGCACTATCAATCAATCTGGCGAGCAGGCTTGGCCACCACCGCCGCCACCAGTCTAGCTTGTCCGGTCGCCGCAGCAGGCACCCCCCCCCCCCCGTACTCACGGTAAAATTCTGCTGCTGCGGCGCCGAAGTAGCTAGACTCACGGCTCACAACTCCACGCAACCATCTGCGCCGCCCGCTACTTCGAACAAGGCCGGCCTGATGCTATCGCAGGCATCTATGCCGGGCACGGTACCACGTACATTTTGAACCTTACACCGTTCGCACGGTACAGCGCCAGCGGTCCTTCATCGCTAGCAGTATGTGTATTTAATTAATTGCCAGCGATCTCTCCGGTGGCAGCACTACTAGAATACAGCGCGCCTTTATTGAGTCTAAATCACATCGCACCACAAACGCACGCACGAAAAAAAATATTTAAGCGGACCGCATACTGCTTTCGTACATTTCGCCGCGCAATGCGCTAACTAAGAACATTTACACCCACTCCGAACTCTTCAATCTTATATCTGCGTAGCCTTGACACCACATAACCTGTCCAATTAGATACCAAAACGTGTTTTTATAAGATATTACTCTTGAAAATTGTATTGATCCACTAAGCTACGCTTTTGTGGTCCACATATTTGAATTAATCCCCTTAGGGCTGTCCGTACAACGTACCCGTTGCACTACGAGGAAAAGGCATTCCTATTTGCTCTGGCCCAGACTGATAATGTTTGAACCCAAAGGAAAGGATGCTGCCTACCTGCGCGCGAACACTTGCGACTTTTGGATCGACTATCATCGATTCTGGATCGATTTAGATTTGTTTAGTATCGACACTGGATTGCATTTTACCTAGCGAGTCTGGCTATCTCCGCTAATATCGCCACTCGCAAATTTGCGGTGCATGTACCTAAATCACAGATTTCACCCACCGCTTTCGTTTCGTTTCGTTTCGCATTGAGGCCACATTGATGTCACTTAACTTCCTGCCAGGACTGTTCCACTCACCACCCATTCAATCCTTCGACAAGCCACACTAGATTATGGCGTTTCGGGGGGTCTTTTAGCTGACTCAGTGGTGATGATTTTGCTCCAGACTAATTATTAGTCCGAATTACAGTAGGTCCGATGATTTTGCTCCAGATTAATTATTAGTCTGGATTAGTCTAATTATTAGTCTGAATTATTAGTCTGAATTATTAGTCTGAATTATTAGTCTAAATATTAGTCTGGAGCAAAATCAATAATTAGAATAATAATTAGTCTGGAGCAAAATCATCACCACTACTGTAATTCGAATAATTAGACTAATAATTAGTCTGGAGCAAAATCATCACCACTACTGTAATTCGGATCACACTTAGTGCTCCGAATTTGGGTGGACCAGACTAAGTACGGAGCCTGCCACTTTCTGGTTTCGGACTGTATCGGCATACAATCTCCTATACATTGACAAACAGCTGCTTACAGTGGTATATATAGAGTAGAGCGGTGTTCGCGCATCGTTCGGCGCCAAATTGCTTTTTTTGTCGACGCTATCGGGCCGACAGCTTAGCAGCCTCACCTTCTGCATGTAGCGCTCAACTCGCTCGGAGTCCCAGCGCAGCGTGCAATTGCCACCGCTGGAGTCCGGCTTATCAATAAAAACTCCGCCGTGCTCCGGCCCGCCCACTAATAACGCCTGCCCGCGCCCCATCGCGGCACCTCGACACATGGCGGGCGATTGTGGAGGCCCGAGGCAACGTAGCAAACTCAGCTACAGCAACAGACCAAGAACACCGACGCGAATATATCTGCATGTACTGTAAGTTGGGCAGGATAATATGGTCAGCGAGCCCGCCACCGCCACCCACATCCTGGCAGCGTCCCCTACCGACAAGCTCACCGCCATCCGTTTGCAGAAGCTTGCAGACGCTGATTTTCCAACTTGCGAAAGGCTGATTTCCCCTGTGGACCGACTGACCGGATAGCGGACGCTCCAATTCCAGCTCATAGTATGATTTCTTATATCACCGCCCGCAGTCTTTACGCGCTGGCGTAGCAGCACCCGATGCGTTATGTCAGACCAAAGCCTCCGATCATCGGAGTCCAAGCCGTCGGGCTTCGATGGCTTAACCAAAGCCCCACGTTCCATGATCGAGGCCGACAGCAGAGTGTAGTACGCAATAAACAAAGCGATATATTCGCCGCACCCAGCAAATTCCTGACACAAGCTACTCCGCGGAGCTGCTCGCGCCTGTTGTGCGTTACCAGCGTGCAAGTAGCGCCCGAGTTTTCAGCGCTCAAATTGAAGCAGAGACTTTGATAGGATTGACGTGGTCTTAGCCAATCAAAAGACGAGCCAAAACGTATCTTCGTCAGACGGGACGTTGAAAAAAAACGTTTTAGCCGGGGTGTTGGCCGCACGCCCGTGGCTTTGGGATCCTCACAATCGCTTTTGCTCCGTGGGTATCAAGTGGATCGGCTCGAGTGCCCGGAGCAGCTTCCGCGCGAGAGCAGAAGGAGAGAGAGAGAGTTAAGTAGGACCAGCAACCGCAAGTATGGGCGGCACCGAGTCCAACGAGGTTGCCAAGGACGACGCGCGTCTGCAGCACCCCATGGTGATCCGCAGCCCGCCGGCCCAGACCCACCAGCACCAAGCCAAGAAGCCCGAGGCCTCGAAGGAGCAGGTCACGACGGCCAAGGACGGCTCCAAGACCGTGGTCTCCACGGCCACGGATGGCACCACGACGGCGGTCACGACCAGCGCCGACGGCTGCACCGTCACGACGGTGGTCACCAAGCCCGACGGCTCGACTGAGACCACCACGGAGACCGAGATGGTCGTGACGCAGCAGTCTTCTTTGAGTCTGAAGTGTCCAAGGACGAGCTGGTCACTATGGAAGCAGATGTACCAATCACTGTACGAAACTTGCCAAGTGCGACACCAAACGAGCTGGTGGTCGCCTCACCGGTACCGATGCAGATCGATGATCTAGGCAGTCGGGTGTCGCGTCTAGATCAACCGCGACAAGAAAAGCGACAGGTACGCCGCAGTACGCGTATCTCGAAGATGAGCGTCCGCCGATTCGACTTCGAAGATTCCCACAACACTGTCGAGAGTGCACTGATGACAGACGTATGTGATCCTCTCACGCTGCAAGAAGCAAAGTCCTGTTCTGATGCAGATCAGTAGCATCAAGCAATCAACGATGAGCTTAACAGCTTGCAGCTCAACGGAACCTACAAAGATATGTTTTCTCCAAGCAATGTGAAGCCAGTCAAAACCAAGCGGTTTTTCGACGCAAGACGCTCGCTGATTGAACGCTGGACAAGTACAAATCTCGTCTAGTAGTGCTAGCTTCACGCGTCACCAGTACACATGTGTCGGGACTGGCACTGCTGATATCCAATCTCGAGAAGGTAGCGAGTGACCGTGTCGTACCATGCACGAGAGGCCCGCTTTAATCCATAAAGCGCCTTCTTGAGCTTCCAAACCTTCATGGCAGCATCTCCTTCTGTCGGCGGCATCACGTAAATATCTTCTGTCAGTTCGCTGTTCAGAAAGGCTGTCTGCACATCCAACTGCAAGTGATACCAACCGAGTTGAACCGCCAAAGCCAACACGGCGCGAATTGAGTCGTGACGAACGACCGGGCTGAACGTTTCGGTGTAATCTAAACCGTATTGCTGAGTGATTCCCATGGGCATCGTCGTGATCCTCCTCTATGTAGATGACATGCTGATTTTCAGTGACAAGAAGTCGGAGCTGAAGAGATTTGAAGACAGCATCACAAAGAAGTTCGCGATCAATAGGCAAACAGCTTCGTGGGCATGGAGCTATTATGGAGCGATGATCGATCTACGCAGCATATCGCGCAGCGAAAGTACGATGCATCCGTGGTCGATCGTTTCGAAGAAAGAAGCTCGCCACGCGCGCCTCGAACGCCAATGGATCAAGAGTTTTAATGTCGTCTTGCAAGTGATGACATCTTGACGGATGGCTTATATCGTCCAGTCATCGGTGCGCTGTTGTATGCTGCTACAATCAACCACCCCGATCCTAGTTCAAGAAAACGAGTGGCCGACGCAGACGGTACAAGATGGGATTGGACGATTTCTAGGCTACATGAACCGCACCACGGACATGGGTCTCAAGCATCGTCGCTCAAATGACACCAAGTTGTAACTCGAAGTGTAGTGTGATGCAGCATTCGCGTGTGAACGAGAGCGTCTGTCGTCGTGGGGATTTGCAGTGTTCTTCTGTAATGATTGGGGATCCAAGAAACAGCCTATTGTTACGCTGCCGACCACCGAATCCGAGTACGCGGTATTAACCTATGGCGCATAGGACCCAAGCGACTGTTGGTCGAGCTCGTCGTGGATGTGGGCGAAATACTTGTCAACGAGGACAACCAGGCAGCGCAGCAATTTGCTGAAGGAAATGATGTAGCTCAGCGACGCACCACATCGACGTTCGTTACGATTGGATTCTTCGCGAGCAAGTGAAGCAGGGTGCAGTAAAGATTTGCTACTGTCCAACAGCTGCTATGATCGCGGACCATTTCACAGAACCTTTAGCGCAGCCCAGGTTTGACGCGTTCGTCTCTTAGCTGGGCATGTGGTGAGTGAGTGTGTCGGAACGCAATGTTTAGCGTCACATCCTGGTCAGGTATGAGTTGGACATCTAAGACATGCGCCATCAATTCGTCTAGGTTCATCATTCCTGCTTCAACTGCATCAACGTGGCTCAGCCAATGGAAGCAAGGACAAGACCGAGTATAGAGCGGGCTCCTAGGACAGTAAGTAAGTCACAAGTCGATAGCGTTATTTTTATCTTTTCAATCAACTCACTTTTCATCTTTCCACCTGTCTAACCAGTCTCCAAGTCATCCGACCAACACTCCCAAATATAGTTTAAAAAAAACATCGCAATCCGTTCCGTCACCAAGTAGCAGATTACCGTCTTGGTCAGTTCTGACCGAAAACAGAATAGCTTCATCGTCTGCCTCGGTCCCGGTGTAGCTTGCAGCCCAGACCATTTTTTTCAGCTCCTCCAAATCACCAGTATTGTTTATCTTAGTCCTGTGATAAAAGCTAAAGTTTTGGATGCAGGCGCCTCATCGCCGTTTTCATCCGCAATCATGTTTCGAATCCGTACAGGTTTGACGAAGACCTGTGTGAGAGAGCGAACAATCTTTTTATCCTTCGCTTTCAACTTATCACTTGGAGGGTCTATAGTTTCGACAAGTGCTCTTCGATTTCAAAAATATTGACGATGTTGGGGTGGAGATAAGTGAAAACCTTGCCTCTCCAGGGACACTTGCGTCCATCGTCGCGGACCGTGCTACACGTTGGAGACTTGCATTTTAGGATGCGATACCTCATCATATGAGGTTCATCTGTCACACAAATTGAGCAGCATACTAGATTGTTAGCACCAACGATGTGAAGTTTTTGAGCTTTCATTTGGTCAATCACTCTTTCTGGTGTGTCGCCGACCAAATGCTTGTGAAGTGCCGTCCAGTGCAGTACCCGAGGCATTCTTGCTATATATTCAGAGAACCCAACTTAATGATAAACGGCATTACCACCGAGAGATGCGTATGAATATTAATTGTTCATCGAACCTTTCCATCGCGTTTGTTTTTCACCGCGTAGAAATGAAGACGACCACACACAGCCTCCTGTACACCGCATCAACTTCTTAAGCTTAGCTAATGCGCCGTCATTTTCCGGGCTAGTTGCATTATCAATGTAACTGCGAGTCGCAATAGTCCTCAACAACGCGTGAATCGTCCACAAAAAGCAGGATCAGCCAGTACCCTACAACAAGCCGTCCTGACGAACCATCGCTGCGATCACTCCACCCCAGTGCCCAATCGCCATCGAGAAGGAAACATCCGCGTGTTGTTGATCGGTAATTACCGGACGTCCCCCGCAGAGAACAGGAGCTACCGGTAGGCTAGCTGCTAGCCTACGCTGTACACAGACAAGAGTCCGGCTCGAAACCGACTCGATACCGGTAGGTGTTCGCCCCAACTTGCTAGACGCGCTCATTAGGCACGCTTGCACTAGTTCTCATTCTTAATTGCAGAGAATAGCCAGAGACAAAAGTAGCGATGGCAGGCACAAACGGCAAGGCCTTCGGACGTCTCCATTGTTGGAGGCTTTTACGCGACGAACCGCTATGGAAGTCGTTTCGCGGCGACAAGCAGGCCCCACCCAACGATGTCGAACCTGCTGCACGTGCCACTGGATCTGCGGTCCGTCCCCAAGGAACAAAAGCGGCGAAGGCAGACGCCAAGACAGCAGCTGAGACAGGACTATCGCTACGAGATCTGTCCCTCACCACGAGGTAAATGGCTCAGGCAAGCAACAAGCGCGCTCGAGCGCTTCAAAACTCAAATGATTTAGCAGTGTTCAGTGTACCACTTGCGGACGTGGATCCGGATGCACGTGAGTTCTTCATGATTCGCCGCCGCCAGGCTCTAGAAAGAATATGCAAGTCCCGTGCCACCGAAGCATCGAGAGAGGAGGGACAAGCGGAAGCAGCCTCTTTGTCGCCTGCTGTTGAAATGTCTGCTGCTGCTGCTCGCCATGCGGCCCCAGTGACGGCGACTCGTAACTGTGAAGCTGTATACAATGCAGTTGGTTCGTATTTGGCGGAGGAGACTGGCAGCCCCGAGGACGCTAACAATGAGAACAACGAAGAGATTGTGGAGAGTGTCTTAGTTTAATTCGGCCCTGGTGACCAGATTAAACTATGCAGCAAAGGCCCACTGTCGTGCATCAATAGGTCTCAGCTCACGCAGCATGCTGCAATTATCTGGTCAACCACTGGTGGTCCATTAGTTCCTTCTGCAGCGCTGAGTGTGCAGTCTCATCTTGTCTTTGTGATAGTCCAGCAAGTAGTTCATCGAACGGAAGGGCATCCCGATCAGCGGACTGACAGAATATACGCTTCATCTGTATAGTCACGCTCGTCTTCAATGATCATGTTGTGGAGAGCAAAACAGCAATGCCAAACAACACCCAGTGTACTCTCATCCCATAAGCGTTCAGGTTGTGCGAGAATGCCAAATCGTCCTTGGAACGCCTAAACAACGCTCCACGTCTTTGCGAATACCTTCTTGAGCGCCTGCAAAGTGTTTTCCTTTGCAGTTTCTGGCTGGCGAATAGACTTCACAAACACGGACCACGACGGGTAGATACCATCAGTCAACAAGTAGCACATCTTGTACGGCTTGCCGTTAACTTCGTAGTCAAATGCTGGAGCTCTTCCGTTAACCTTTTGTCTCCAGCTCAATCGCGTACGGGTAGCATGGGTACAATCCTACCCGTACGCGCAGCCAGCGATAGTTTAATATGAAGATTTTATTATTAGGAAGCATATGGAGCAGCATAGAATGGCCAACTTGAAGCAAATCGACGCGATCAATCTGCACTTGAGAGGTGGGTGTGGTAACAACTTCGTTGAGATCTTGGTCCGCAGACGCCGAAGTAGGCTTGCATCGCGAGGTTCGAGCATGCTCTACAGTAGTAAGACGACTTCCTTTTGCAGATGCCACACTGTCGCTGCACGCGCTTGCCACTTTGGCGACTTGCGGTGTACTGCGGGAGCTCAATAAATGGCGTTTTGAAGCTTGGTAACCGGATTTTCTGGTCAATCCTAACCATTGGTCACATGTCAAATCCTTACTTTGGTCACGTGACCTAATGGTAGGAGGTCACGTGTAACTCAAGCAGCGTGTAGTAGGCAATGTAAATGCATTATATCGATTCTGATGCAATGTCATTAAGGTTGATGGCGCCGACGGACCGACTACAAGCTAATTGCTAGCGATTCATCACCGTCGTAATCGAAGGAGTGGTCGGGTTCATTGTCCTCTGCGTCATGCTGCATCTCGGCGTCGTCTTCCTCCGAGCTCATAGCGCTGGTGCATGATTCAGGATCATTTGCGGCGACAGCAGGCTGTTCGTCTTCGTCGACACTTTCCTCCGACTCCTCAATGTCGGCGACATTAGGCAGCGGCGGCGCTCGTGGCAGCTGGAATCTCTTCCATTGCGGTGGTCTTGCTAGCCCGGATTGGAGAGCAGTTCGCTGGAGCACGTACTCGCGAGCGATGCCTCGAGAGTGTCGACGAAGCGGTTCATGGCGGGATGCGGAGCCTTGATCCTCCCGTTCATATGACGATGGAACCGCTCCAGTGGGTTATTACTCCTACTAACAATGTCGCGCCGCATGCCATACACGTTCCAATACGTGGGAGGAAACATCTCTAACCAAGTTCTTCCAAAATAGTTCCAAAATCTGCGTCACTTCCTACGTGAGTAGGTCACATTCTTTGCAGCGCATGGCTTTTTGATCTTGGTCTTGACCCAGGCGATTCCTTGGACTTCAATCTTACTGGGTTCGATTACAGTCAGGATGTCAAAGATATTGGGGACCATTGCCAGCTTGGTTTCGTATCTTGGTATCTTGTACTCCTTCAGCTTTCGTCGACACGCCTGCTTAAAGTGGAACAAGCAGCCAATTATGGTGATGTCTGGGAAGAATTCTCATATTGCACCGATGAGAGCGCTCTCAAAGTCACATACGACTTCCTTTGGAGACAATTTCCGACCGACTCGATCCTGCACACACTGCAAGAGCCTGATATACGACTCCTTCTGCATCGAGGTAGCTAACGTGAAGAAAGCAGGGATGTACAACTCGGTTGAAGGATCGTGAATCATTATTGTGACGCACTGTTTGTATCCGTTTGGAGCATAACGGAACGTGCCATCAACAAACCACGAAAGGTTTTCAAAGCGCAACAAGTTGCGTAACTCAGGGTGTACCCATCCCAGGACGCGATCAATACCAGCAGTATCTTTTTGTGCCTTGATATCGTGCCATGAGTACTGGCACCGAAAAAAAACTTGCATTGATCCTCTCACTTTCGACATTGGAGGGAGTTCAATGGTCCGATTGCGATTACCACCGGATTGTTTTCCTCTTGCATATTTCACCCGATTTTCAACAACGTTCTTCGATACCCCGCAAATAGGAGGCCCGGGCTGCATGTAGTACTTCTCCATGAAGTGGAGCCAGATATCACGTTGAGTCATGTTCGTTTCAACAGCGAGCTGCTCAACGTCCTCCAGTATCGCCTTGCTCACATCTGCGCAGGGACTTGAGTCAGTCAGTGCGACTCCGCCTTGTAGTGCCACCCCGCATTTTAGAGCCAAATTAGATCGGCAGGTATGAGGCACGAGTTCGCTGAAGTCGAAAGACGAAGTGTCGGCCATGTAGGCGAAACGCGCTTTGCACTTCTGTCGGTACGAGCTACAACGATAAGAAATCTTGACATCCGTAATGTTTGATCTGGTATACGCGTAACCTTGGTAGTAAATCTTCGTATTTCCATCGCGTCTCGTTGATGCGGATCGAGACTGCGCCGTTGTCGCAGCCGTACGACCAGTTGCGGCTGCAGTAGCCTCCGTATTTTCCAAACACCCCGGGCCGCTATCAGCCGATTCTGATACGAGCAGGTTGGACTCACCGGGGGCCGGAAAGGGCGGCACCACCGGTGCTGAAGGCGGTGGCGCTGACACGGTCGCCGGGTGAGACGTCAATGCTGATGAAGTAGGTGCACGTGTGCAGGCTGCACTAGTAGCAGTATGGATACTCCTTGGCGGCGTCTCGTGAATCACACGCAAGTCGGACCCCATCGTAGAGCTGTCGGACAGTACATGAACGTCGAGTTCTTGTTCGTTGGGACGCTGAGAACGCGTATTCCGCCGCGACATAGGAGAAAAGCGAGGACGTCCTTGGCGACCAGAGCGACGAGAGCCTGGGTTGGGCTGCAGTCGAGCAGCCGCGTTTCCCCTTCGCCGAGTCATCGCGTGTGACGCACTGCTGAAGCACCTCAGGGAGCTGGTGTGTCTTGAGGAAACTTGGTTTATGGTGGCTGAAGAGGGTTAGTTTCAAAATAGCAAGTAGGTTGGTTTCGAAACGGCTACAGTCCGTCGCCCTTCATCTCATGTGCAAGTGCACGTGACCTAACATCCATATGCGTGACCTATTTGCCCATCATACCCCTGACCAACTGTTAGGATTGACCAGTTTTCACCTCTTCGTTCAAAACGTGACGATGCTGCAACATACAACAACAGTTAGCGCAGCTCTCAATCTCATTCGACGACAGGCATTTACCTCAGCTAGTTCGTCATCATTATCATCGTGTAGTCCTCTAGATCCCCTGGTTGTCTTATACTCGTTGAAAATGAGATGATAAGCAAGTCGAGAGGCAAACTCGTTGAAGTTCATCACTGCTGTCTCCATCAGACTACTCTCAGTTGACTCGTGACGATACGCCTGGTAGGCATCGACAACAACCATGCCTAAAATTGTACCAAATAGTCTATGGACCCAACTTATCGTGATCCACTCTCTTTCAATAGCCAGGGAGCCTTGTCGAAGGTGATCGTGAACATCGATCGCGGAAAACGAAGCGAAAAGCAATTCTACCATTTGTGGGCGGGGGATACGCTTTTCATAGCGTAGAGTCTGTGCCTTACCATCTTGAACCACAAGTCGATGGTGCACGCGCACGCTATCTGTACCCGGCAGCGTAGTGACCCGATTGGATAAAATCATCTTTGCCTTTTTGTCTGCACAGAACAGGGCATACATTGGTTTGCCACTGTCAGATTCACTTTTCAAAAGCTTGAACAATCCACGAGTCGGGGCAGTCTCCACCCAGTCTGCCATGGCCACCTTAGGATACTGTTTAGTAGCCGTTTTGACGATACCCATGAAGTGTAAACCAAGCAACAGCTCGAGCTGGACGAGAGTTTTCACAGAGGCAAACGCGCTGTCTGCAACCACGGTCCTGCCGGAACCTTTGTACGCTTCGGCTAGCCGCAAAATAACGGAAGTGCCCTCCCCAAATTGAGCGTTATACGGATTCTGACGCTGTCGAGCCGAGCCTTCAACTAGCTCAAGCGCGAGGAGAACACCACTGTCTCCATCAGCGAGAGATTTTAGTTCTGCACCAAGCCCTGCCGGTTTTCGAGCAATTTTCGTCTTATGCGGAAGTGCGTCATGTGTATACTTCCCCTCCCTTCCTTTCCACGCGCTCATACACTCGTCGACGCAGAGCGTATTCCGGGGGACACGTACTTGCGGCGCTGCTCGTTGAAAGCTATCCCAATTGGTCTTATTGGACCCCATGGGTCATCCGTTAGGGAACTGTCTGCAAATGCTAGAGCTGACATAATCTGCTGGAAGCGGTGCCGACTTATATGAAATCGACCCCTAAAATTGGCGGGTGTGCCAATACAGCCTTCAACTGCCTCGGTTTCCCAATAGACTGATGTCGGGCCACGCCTCGACTCCATAGCCATGGTCAATCGAATTCCGAGCCACCTAAACAAGTCGCCCTCATCTAAATCTCGATGGGATCCCGCCAACAAATTGATCGTCGTATACCTCAATGTGTCTCGCACGGTACTCATAGGATACATGAGGTAGAAGTATTATACAACTGAGCGTTCGCCCAATTGCAGGTGATGAGGCCACAAAAATGTAGTCGTGCGCGGTGGAATGTGGCAACCGGGATCCAGTATCACTGATTCACAGGTAGTCCAGTGACGGCCGGCTGTTGGTTCACGCAAGGACTCCTCACCAAAGCACTAAATCACTGCCTTCGCGGACCGCTTCAAGCTCTCTAATGATGTAGCCTCTGGCATCCGGTAGGACTCATCCAATATATCAGCGCACACACCATAGCAAAGCATTCTCATTGCTGCAGTGACTTTCTGGCGCGGGGAGAAACATAAGACACCCAAAGCATCCGGACGTTGAGTGAAGTAGTTGTCTGCTGCTGCCACTTTCTCCACCACGCGATCAAACAATCGCCGCGACATGCGGAAGCGCCGTCGGAACAACAAGTCTGGGAAGACTGGACGGGGGGGGCGAAGTAGTCATTAGACCTCTTTGTTTGATAGTCCCTGACGTATCTGATAGTGGGTGTTCACC
>JAHQIV010001312.1:0-12435 GCA_030463285.1 Phytophthora europaea
AATTCTTGGAAAACTGGGATACGACGGTGGCGCTACGTCAACGGGATGATCGCGACGGACACCAGCCACAACGGCTACGAACCCCAGGAGCACAACCAAACTTGCACGGCAACGAAGAAGATGTAGCAGCCGACGGAAGCGGACGCAGGAACCTCGGCGACGACCACGCGCACGAACATCCTCGGCGGCTGCGGCGACGACTGAGACACCAGTGACGACGCCAAGAGCGGTTACGCCCGCGCTGGTGACTTCATCACAGTCGCGCGTGATGGACCGAGAGCTTAAGGCATTGGACTTATACGACTTGTCGGGCGCCGAGTCGCCAGAATCGCTGGCGACGATGCAGGACTACTTCCGCCGATTCCGCGCTGCTGCGGGGAACGAACGTTGAGGGCGTCGCGCGGGAGTCACTCCAGCGCTTGTGGTGTGCGATGATTGTCCGTTGGAACCGGATGTGTAACGGGTTGGTTACGGTTACATAAATAGGTAGACAGAGTTACATAGGCAGGTAGGAGCCACATGGCTACATACACAAAAGGAGGTACAGTGCACACGCTAGCCGTGTGCACTGTTGTCATTACCTCGCCTTCACCAGCGTCCCAGTGAAGGCGCTCTACTCGACCATCCTGCAGATGTTCTCTACCTGTACCAGCTTGAGTCGGCGAAGGCACGCCAGCGCCGCTCTCGTATCTGCTGAGCCACGAACAGGCCTGCAGCTTCAACTCAACAGCTCTGCGAGCCGCAGCACCGTGGCTGACTGCAACCACGTGCTGCTGCCTGCTGCCTTTGCCGCACTCGACTGCATTGCGTGGTCGTGGTTGGGCTTTCATGCCGCCACCCACTACAACTGTACATCAAATACTTGACTGTGCACTCCCGTCACGCCAGCGCTTCAAACGCCACGCTGGACGTTCATTGTGGTAACTCTTGAAATCAAGAGATCGGCTCAATGCCATTGGTATCGCTATTGAGTAGCGAGAAAACCCTACCGCCAATACCGCCTTCAAAACTCGGATAGATTCATTGACCATATCCCAGCACTTGAAGCCCGAATAGCAGCACAAACCTTCCGTGTCAATGCTGTCGTAGCCCTCTCAATCCCACTCACTACCGATGACGTAGTGGGGAAACATCACACCATGCCGATGAACCTCAGCCCGCACGTAGAGCATGGGGCCTTACAACCGAGTCCATGGGCGTGAAAGGCTTGGATGTATCTTCTACTTCGAAGTACTCGGTTGAGAAGGTTGACGTTTTAAAATACTATTTTTCACTTTGGTCACCATGCGCTGTGTATCCTTCCGTTCTGGACGTAGTTGATTCGTCAACGTTTGTACTTGTTGAAGCAAGTGGGAGTCGAGATGTCGGAGCTGGAATTAGCCATCTTTGGAAGCAAATGTGCTGGTACGATGAAGTGGCCTTCAAGTACGACTCTAGTTCGCCCCAGTGAATGAAACGCTTCGATCGCGCAGCGCCAGCAAGGCATGCGTAGCATCATCACTAGTGGTAGCATCAAAAGTATCTTTCCACAGTATGATGTAATGGGCTCTCGTTAAATAATTCCACGGGGGGTCATGAATTCATACAACGCATTTTTCAGCCGTCTTACAGGTGTACCATGAATTGAAGCGAAAGATACATCACTATGATATGTTGTTGATGTTCTTATTAAGTAAGTATTCGGCCAAACGCTACATGCACAAGTGACAGCCTTGCTCTTCAGTTCCTATAGGTCAGCGGGACAAATCAGTCCAACTTTGACTACGGGAACTGGTATTATCGCAGTGCCGCGTCGTGGAACTTGCACTTTAAGTTCAAAATCCGCGCTTACGACACCTGAAAGCGCAGCTCCAGCGCCCAGTCCTCCACGTTGTGGATGAAGCGAGAATGCTGGTTGAAGATTAAAAAAAAAACGCACAGCTTGGGTTCATTTACTATACGAGAAAGAGTTACGGAAGATTGGAACTGTCGGTCGATGAAGTTATCAGCGTTTATAGTCCCGACCTCCTGCAAATACAGCTCCACGATACTTAAGTATTGACGTACTTCTCGGTCTTCTCCCATGTTGGAGCTCTCGAGGTTGATGGCGGCCGGGCCTTAATATACTCTTCGTCATGTACATGGCCTCCAGCGACTCGTAGAAAATGACGTTGGGGTCCTCGAACGACAGGATAATATCCTGTGGCAGCTTGTCCCAGCCGTCAATGGAGTCGAAGATCATAATCATCTCGCTCGCGTTCTTGCCCATCTCGCCCGCAAACAGCGTCGCTTGAGCAGCCGCATGATGTCGAGCCCGCCAACGGCCTCCGTCGACGGATGGTGGATCGCATTGCTCGTCATGTGCAATACCAAGAGATGGCTGTCCGGACACAGAAACAGCGAAGAGCGTACTACGCGCGCCAATGCTCAGAGTTTCTTGAGTCCAGATCGTTTAGTGCTGTAAGACAGTAGTGTCGTCACTGCGACTTTGTGTTTGCTACACCGCAGTAGAAGACCAACTTTAGCTAATATAATCTTGAACGTAATTGCCCTTTACTATTAAGATACACTACATCACCCAGCGTGGTGTTCCTATTCACAGAGTTGCATCTCTCGACCTTCTTACTGCGTGAGACCTACCAGATCTCCAAGCTATTCGGTGACAACCCAGCACTCGTTGCCCTGCTGTGCTTCTTGTTCCTGATTCCAAGCATTGTCGTGCCGTTCACGTCCACCCGAATCGGGATAGGATGGGCTACTCATTTTCAACGTGGAGAACATGAAGGTCTCTCGAGTGATCGTTCATGTGACGCGACTTCTGTGCGCGCGACAAGCTCTGCGGACGCTTCGCTTCGTCGCCGACTTAAGAGATCCATCTACGCGAGAACGCGCGGCGGAACAGTCAGCTGCTCAAGCTTAACATCGAGTTGATGTCCGAAGTACCAATGCCAGTTCCAAGCCGACGTCGCCCCAGCATCATGCCAATCGACGCCAGTGCCAGCTTCTAGGCTGCGCGTCGTCGTTTCTCGACTCAACTGGACCCCGCCGTCATCGCTGGAGTGCTGCGCTCTATCCAAAGCGTGCCCCCACCGTTGAAGCCGTCACCGAGCGCTTCCGTCGCAACGGAGCTCCCGCTGTCTCCGTTAGCGGCGTACACTTCGCCCAGAGAGAAGCGCGGCGGCGCATACCGGCGGGAGATGGAGCGGTGTGAGGTCCACACAATTTTCTGCTTGTTCGACGTGGATGGCTCCGGGGTCCGTGTCGCGGGAGGAGATGGCTAGCTCGCTGCTGGCCATCACGCACGACCTCGACGCCAATCGCCTCATGACCGACGTCGCGGCGGAAGATCTCGAGAGCGACGACGACAGTCTCCGCACAGACGGAGCCTTGGTGGAAGGCCCGCAAAAGATCACGTTTGATGCCTTCTACAAGTGGTGCAGTGCGCGGATCCAAGAGAATTGCCACTCGAAGGAGGAGCTGATCGAGGCGATCTTCCGCATGGTGGACGCGGACGGCAGTGGCATCATTTCGGTGGTCGAGTTCATCTCCATCTTCAAGACGTTGGACCAAGCACTCAATCACGACGACGTTCGCGAGCTCGTGTATCAGATGGATCGCAATCGCGACGGCAAGATCGACCTGGAAGAGTAGATGCTGCAGAAGCACGAAGTGTAGCGTATGACATGCAAATCCGGCATTGCAGCGTCAGGCTACGGACGTCGGGGGACCGACATACCACGTCATCGCCCCGTCATGCAAGTACGCACCACAGCTCCGTGGTTGAACCGCCTCAAAGGGTGAAGTTGCCATTGCACACGCTCAGCAGCATGTAGAGCGTGAAGGTGGCCGGGCCTTCCGTGTGGAGGACCTCCTCGGCCTCGATCAACAGCATACCCAAGCCCAGCACAAAGTACCAGTCGATGTGGCAGTGCATGATCCAGACGCCGGGGTTGTCGGCGTTCAGGCGGTAGACGACATAGCCCAGGTCCATACAGGCGCCACCTGCGTCGGTCGTGCATTCAGGCACCGAGAAAACGTCGTGCTGCATCTGTACGATGAGTTTCAAGGCTGTCACGTTCTCGGCGAGGATTGCGTCACGCGAGGCGCGGCCGCTTCCGACGATCCACGGCGAGTGGGCGTGCAGGCGGAACGGGTACTGGTCGGGCGTCTCGTTCACGACAACCACCTCCATGTGGTCGTTGTGCTTGAGCTTTATAGCGTTGGTCGTGGAGGGGAGATCCTCCGCCCGAGCACCCCGGGCGATCGTGAAGAGTGGCGGCTTGGGGGGGGGGGTCACCAGCGAGCTGAAGTCGCCTCCGTCGAGCGAAATGTAGCCGAGAAAGGCGATCAGGTTCGGCGGGAGCCTAGCGAGCGTGAACTCCACGACAATGCGCTGGTCGGGGGTCGTCGGCAGCTGCACGGGGACTGCTGGGTTGTAGTCAAACCCGCGGATGGAAACCTCCGACCCCCACCTCGACAACGTTGGGTCTGCCGTGGCGCCACTCTGGTAGTCGATGATGGCGACAGCGTTGGGGTTGAATCCGTCGGGCACTTGGTCGGCGGCGCGCGCCGTCCACGGGGGACCGAACTGCAAATCCACATGCAGCCAGATGGAGCCCAGCGTCGTCTTCGTCTTCTGCTGGCTGGTCTGGCCCTGACTTTGAGACGCAGACGACTTGGCTTGCACCAGGATGTCGTACCGCTGAGTCACGTTGATTATGACCAAGTTGACGAGCGTGGACGGCTTGACGTAGTCGGAGTCACTGGCGACCACCTGGAACGAGTGGCCGTCGATGAACACCTTGAACGCAGCCATCGCCGACGTGTTGATCAGGCGTAGCAGGTACTTCTTGCCCGGGACGAAGTCAAACCGAGGCAGTGGGCGTCCAGGGCCGTACTCGAGACCAGCGACTCAGCCACAGAGCAGTTGTAGAGCCCCATATTGTTGATCAGCATCCAGGCCGCTCCCGGAACAGCACGCTGGGCCTCGAACCTCGAGGTTACGCAGATTTTGGGTATGCTTTTGGTGCTGATGTTCCTGCTGATCATGGGCTTCAGCCCTCCTGCTAAAAACCTGCCGACGGGCTACAAGTGGCTGTACCACATCACGCCTCAGAAGTACACCCTCGCAGCGATGTCGACCGTCGTGTTCGGTGACTGTTCCAGCGGCGGCGATGCCAGTGACGTCGGCTGCAAGCACATGACGAACGTCCCGCCTTCCTACCCGGAGGGCCTGACGGTGAAGGCGTAGATCCACGCCATGGGTAGTCACTTAATCTGCTCCCCGGGACTGTCGGATGACCTGTAGCCGTTGCTCGCGGGCGCAATGAGCAGCTTGGCGATCTACAATGTAGACTCCACTGCTCGAAATGTTAGAGCCGTCGTTTTCGACCATCGCAGCCAGCTTGGAGAACAGCCCTCACCTCGAAGTAGCCTCTGGCGTTTGGTGGCGATGTCGGTGGCCGGGTGGTCGTTGGGCAGGATCTGTACGCGGATCTTGGCTCCGTCCTGTGGTCAGCGATGTGGTCCATGAGCGTGGTCTTGCCTTCGCCCGAGAACCAGGACCCCATGAGCACCGTGATGGTGCCGGGGGGAGCGCATCCTCTGATGGTGTAGAGCAGATCGATAGAGTCCTTGGTGGCGGCGCTCAGAAACATGCACGCAGCCAACGCAGACTAGCTGCGCAGTAGAGACTGTCCTCGTGGTCGCTGTAGCCGCTCTAAAATTTGCCCACAGCTGCCGGAGACTTGAGGCGGCTCGACTCCGACGGCGAATACCAGAGCCACAGCATTGCAGTGACTGACTATGAGCGTGGAAAATGCCATCATGCTCTTAAATCGTTTTAGACCTGTCACTGAGCACTTGCATAGCCAATGAAATAAATATGCCTCCCCCGCATTCCACGTGAAATATGCTCTATAAATGTAAAACCTGCTAGGTAACTGTGATTTGCCTCCGCCGCCTCCCCCCAAAATCACTCCAATGCGCGTATCATGAGTGCAGTTAGCGCGATTGTTCATGAAACCTTTTTATATATTCCAAATCAACATATATGTTGTTCAACACTTTTATAAAAAGGCTTTGGTATATTGATGGCAAAATGCAAATTGATTGATTTAGGTCCTTAGTTCGCAAACTCCTTGTTACCTATAAGCCTACTAAATACCACTCCGCTCCAGAACTATAGCACGGTTCAGGTACTTCGTAACAAGGTTTTACGATTTTTTCAGTGTTGTTTACTTTTTGGGGCTCAAAAGAAGCAGAACGATCATACGGTTCTTTTGATGTGGCGATTGCCACGGTCTTTGTATGCCAATAAAGAGAAAAAAGACAAGAAGTAAGTAAAAAGGCCTCGTTCAAAGCCGTTTTTACAATCTTGATGAATTGTTAGTGGCCATTTTTTGTTTAACCATACTGAAATCAAGTTGTTTTTGCGTGCTATTGATCCGGAACAACCAAAAGAGTGGTACAGTGCTATAGTTCTGGAACGGAGTGGTATTGTACTAAAACTCAAAACCAGTTGATGAGTTCTTGCTGTCATACTCACCATGCTCGAATCTAACCCGTACATTTCGGAATACATCGAGAAGAGTAGTGAGGACAAAAGCAAAACGAACGAGCTAAGTCACTTCCGACATTACTGAGTATTCTACGATTATGCTCGGCACGACCTGAATGTATTATAGTCACGAAGGCACTCGATGGATTTGTAATAAAAGCTACAATATCCTAGTTACCAGCTCTGATAGCACTCAGTTGCCAAACACAGTTCATCGCTCTTGTTCGAACTGTTGTCGCTGCGCTGGTGCGCAAGCAGCGACTCAGAGGGATCATGGCGTACGCGGAACATGCTCCGAAGACGCTGTTCACGGCGAGTGCGGTAACGCTTCTGAGCGGTCTTGCGCTTGGAGACCACCTCCTCGCCGATCGACAGCAGGCGGCCCAAGTAGTTGCAGTAGGAGCCGCCGTCCCCAGACCGAAGCGGGTTTAGGTGCACGTGGAAATTGGTGAGGGCCACACACGTCTTGAAGAAGATGCCGTAGCTGGATTCAGCCCAACGATACTTGTCCGAGCAGACCGCCCAAAGCGACGTCAAGCGGCCAATAAAATTCTCCACGAGAACACGGTCGTGCGCGATCTTGTCATTCTCCTCCAGCTGCTCGATCGAGAGCGTCTCCCTCGGCTGCTTCTTATTCGGGGTGATGGCACGGAAGTGCGACGAGAGTCCCTGATAACCCTTGTCGGCGAGTAGCGCCCACTCGTCGGGGTACTGAGCAACCAGCGGACCCACGTCTTGCAGGCGCTTCTCTACCTCCGACTTCTTCGTGTTCTGGGAGTGGAACGCCTGATTTTTGCGGAAGATTTCAATGTCGGACACGTGCCCCGGGTAGTGTTTGGTGCAGTTGATAGCCTTACCCGTAGGCAAAACAGACACTTCCACCTTGTAGCCATGTAGTTTGTGCTTGCCGCTGTAGTAGATACTGCGGCCTTCGCACAGGCCGTACGGAATATTGGCCTGTTGGAAGGTCACGTCCGTGGCATAACGTGCGCAGGGAAAGTTCGAAAACGTCTTTCCCGCCACAACGAGCTCGCGCATACTCCACTTGGTGTTGACGTCCTCGACGAAGCGCTCGTACAAGAACGGCGCGATCATTTCGGTGTTCTTCATGATCATCTTTTGGAACGTCGGTGGATTAATTTGGAACACACTAGCCACTACGACCCACTTGCCGCAGTGTTTTAGCGCAGTCAACATCATAAACAGCACGTCCTTTCCGCCGTACTTGCACTTTTGCCGCGTCCCACGTTCCAGCGGAGCCCTACGAACTCCTCTACCACACGCCACAGCCTGTTAACCTCTTCCTCCGAGAAGTTGGTCGTCTGCATGACGGTCTCTCCACCCGCGAGCACGAACCGGTCGAGCACGGGCGACAAGGAGTCTACGGGACCGTCGTCGTCGTTGGCGGCGTCACGGAGAGCACGAGCGCATCGCGCGCGCTTAGATTGGCGAGCTTCGTCAAGCTGGGCCAGGCGAGCAACGCCGTGCTCGACCGCTTCTTCGTTCAGCTCGCGGGTGCGCTTGGGGACTCGGGCTCTGGGCATCGTGGAGTAAGTTGGTTGATGATTGGCACGTAAGCTCATTAGGGAGCACGAACCTTAAACCGATTGCCGCCACAGTGCGGCGCAGGTTAGATGAATGGCTGTAAGTGTGGCGTGTGCGTGCAGCTTAAGCGCGCTTGAAAGCGCTTCAAATGGAATGGCTGTGTGAATTGGCGCCAAAAGCCTGCGGGCATGGCGCCAAGCGAGGAGTGGAAACGTCCGGTCTGGTCGACAAAGTGGGGCCTGCTAAACAGCCACTAATCCACTGAGTGTTCTCTCAAAATCCGTTGTTTACTTTCCTATGTACCATGTTATCACCGACTATATCAATCCGACGCTACGCGCTAATCTGCTTTGGCTTGATTGGCTATTTGACGAATAGCAGCTTTGTCGTCGAGTACCTAAGCCCTTACGAACGAGCTCGATCTTCGACTAACGTACAGTGTCTTCTTCTGAAGTGCTCAGATTCTGTTAGTGTAATGATCAACTCAGTTTGAGCTCTACTGGATACACTATACTGGATTCTATGCTGGATACTGAGTTACTTCAGCTAATCAGCGACTGCCACGTGGATGCCCATCTTGTACGCACAATCTTGTACCCATGTGTCCCGTAATCCCCGTAGCGTAAACAGCGTCCCATCATCAGTGTCCCATCATCAGTGTCCCGTAACACAGGAATGATGGCGGTCCCACTGAGTGAAGTTCATACCGGTATCTTACCGGTATGCCGCAGCTGGTCGAGGCGTCTTCTTGACAACACTATAAGCATCTACACCAACAAAAACATATGCCGATCCACGTGTTTAATACCAATGAATATTACAATAATACTCTGATATCTTTGACATCCTATTCCATTTCTCTTTTTATCACTTTTCTTTTTTTTATTCAACTTGAACTTATATTACAACAACATCACCGTATAAAAAACACCTATTCGACCATTTTTTAATACATTTTAACATAATCGATATTCGTTTCTACCTCAATACCACACTATATTGACTCTTTTTAATTCCTGTGGTCAACCCCACTTTCTATTTTTAACAGCGGTTTAATCCTAACATCTACAAGTATATTGATTATAATACATGGACTTTATTATGCTTTCTATAGCCACTCTTCTTAGCGATTTCTGCATTCTTAAAACACCATTTTCACCGGTTACGTGCTTGTCGTGTAGGAACACGATGCAAATCTCGCTACCGTACGGTACGAGTCCCACCAACAACACACGTCTCCACGCAAGTGTCAACGAAAGTTGGATCTAAACCTGAGGTCCAGGAGCGATCCATTACACCGCGTTGGTTGCAAGCCTCTGTGTACCGAGGTTGTCTTTGGTCAACCTAAAACCTGCACTACCTAGCCACGAGCGAGGGCTAGGATGCAATATAGCGCTTTCGCGCAACCCCTTGGCAGTCCCTCAGATAGAAGGGTACCGGCGGATTAGGCCTTATACAAGGGGGACCGAGGTAAACCTCGGTCGGTAGTAGAATATACTTTAGGGGAGTTAACACACACACACAGAGAGAGAGAACGACACTCTAAGTGCCACTCTAGCCTCTCGGCCACGCCAACTCTTGGCATGGCCTCGGTGAACTATTAGTTAACGAACCTTTAGTTCCCCAACAGGCATACCACTAAGCCAGGCGTGTCCAGGCACTACAATAAGCTAGCTAAACTTACCGGAGTCGGAATGAACCCTTAGAAGACTTGGGGGGAAGACTGCTGTTTTATTACTGAGTATTCAGAGACTCAGGGAGCCTCTACAGATCATCCTATAGCTAATCCTAATCCTACATATAAATATCTAGTATAAACGAATCTCGACGTGGCGACCCCTGTACACTCATCAATGATGACCGTGATTACGCCAGTGCACCACTAAGTGTGACCGAGGCTTCGGTGATGCGACCGAGGCTTCACGGTCGCACTTATGTACGACCGAGGCTTCGGTCGCATCTATCACTCAATTTTTGGGTAATACATTACAGTCCGGGAGGACTAAGTCAAGCATATTTAGCCTCGGTCGGGTGTTTATTAGGTCCCACCGAGGCTCAAGTCACTAGCGTCACTCAACCGAGGTGATTGTGAGTGTCAACCTGTCACAAGGGCAACTTCTTTCCCAGACCGTATCCGACGTGTCGTGCGGAGCGAGCGACCCGGCCGAGACTCACTTTTCGGTCGGATCTCTACGCCACAACTGCCCCCGCCCAGTTACGAACCTGGCACTGGTGAGCGGCGCGGCGCTTCCTGTTCTTCATGTCCCGTCGTCCTACTCGGCAGTCTCGGTCGTTGACCGCAGCTACTGCGCGAGCTCTCCGGTCACTGGGATGCGCTAGCGAGGTAAACTTCTTTGCGTTGTTAATCGTCGTCTTGACCTTCTTGATACTCACTATGTCTGCGATCTGGCCCATCAGGGCGCCTTGGACGTAATCACCGAGGCAACGCAACCTCTGCCACTCTCACATGCCGGCGCACCTCCTGAAACGTCTCCTCCGCGTGAGGGTGCAACTCCGGAGCCTCTTGAAGGCTCGGTCGGACAAGCTCCGGCTCCTGCCGGTCCGCTGGGCCCCTTTCCCACGACGTCCAAAGCTCTCCGGTCTCCACCGGCGGAAATACCTGAGGATTCCCCTGCCCGGTCGTCACCGACTCCTCCTCCGAGCGCCAGCTTCCCTCCGTCGCCAACTTCCGCGCCTTCGATGTCGTTGGCAACTAGCGGGGTGTCGGTCGGACGCGTGGCTACTGGAGCTGAGATCGCTGCACCTCCAGGGGACGCTACCGAGCATCCTGCTCCTGCCATCGCGATGTCAGAGCAACAGCTCCATCGGTTGGCCGAGCTGGTCGTAAGCGTCGCTCGTGCCCCCCCCAGCTAGAGTCGACCCGGCCTTGGATAGGCGTCTTGAGCAGGCGACGACCCTTGACGAGGTCGCGACGGCGGCTGTGGCTCCTAGACGCTTGTCCGCTTCCGAATCCGAAGAGATGGCTTCTCTCCGGCAGGAGGTGGACCGTCTCCAAGCTTTGGCGACCGACACGGAAAACAAGCTGTACGAAGAGATGGCGCTCCGTGCGAAGGCGGACGTCTTCTGCGTGCAGACTTCCACCAAGCTCTCGACCAGCTCGACCAGATCTGGGTTGACCGCCAAGAGCTCGCTGAGCGGTTGACCCAGGCTGAGGCGGTTCTGGAGACCCACCAGTCCGTGACTCAGTCCCTCAAGCGTCGTATCGTCCAGGCTGACGCTGAGGCGAACACGGCACGCCGTCAGCTCGCTACGGATCGGGAGCGGCTCAAAGCGTCTCTTGTTGTCCACACCGCCCAGCTCGATCGGTTGCTGTGGTACTTGGCCGACCAAGACCAAGGCCAGGCGGGGGTTCTACCGGCACGCATTCGCGCCCTGCAAGATGAGAACAATCGCCTTCGCCAGAAGAACTCGATCTTGCGGCGGCACTCCGCGATGCACGACTTGAACGTGGACACCCTCGTTCTCGCTTCGGCCGGCATCTCTGCCGCCGAGATCGACTGGACGCTGCTGGTTCTTAACCCTCCCGACGTTGTCACGGGGTCCCCACAGAGCGGAGGCGGTTCGGCCAGTCCTGATGAGGAGCAAGGTATGCCCACCGAGGCTTCGTTGGGCTCCGCCGTTTCTCGGTCGAGTCCTCCGGCTTCTCCCTCGTTGGTCTCGTCATCGTCCAAGCGGAAACGGGAGTCATCGCCTCGGTCATCTACCGAGGGCTTTGCGGCATCGCAGCTACCTCCGTCGAAGCGTCTCGGGCGAGTGTCCGTCGATCTACGCGCGAGGGCTGCAGCGGTTGCCGCACAGCGTGCTGGCGGAGATTCCAGTGCTCAGCAAGCCTCGGTCGGTTCTCCTTCACCGTCAGCCGTTTCCGGCTCGCCTCGCGACGAGTCAAACGAGGGTAGCGGGGCTTCTCCAATCCCGGCGTCTCCGTCTGCTTCAGCAAGGCTTCCTTCGCTTGCTGCTGCAACCCCTCCACCTGCGTCTTCGGACAGCGAGATGGACCAGCCCCGGTCGCCTAGTGGAGGTGATTCCCCTGAAGCTGGGGATCAATTTGGGTCGCCTGGCGGGGGTTCTTCGCCAGACGGTGGCGACGGGGATGGAAGTCCATCGTCGGCGAGTTCCGAGGGTGGAGAAGCTTCTGACGCCTCTCAAGCCGGATCTGGCGACTCGTCGTCTGACGACGGTGGATCGCTTCCTGCGACTCCTCCGCGTTCTCCACGATCGGCCGAGTCGGTCGGGGACCTTGACGCGATGTCCCCAGAGTCGCTCGAGCGGGCCATGTTCGAGTCTGAGAGCAAGGATGACGGACCTGCAGTCTCGGCCGGGGCTGCCACGCC
>JAHQIV010001313.1:0-12425 GCA_030463285.1 Phytophthora europaea
CTGGACGACGGCGTTGATACGCCGCTCGCCAGCGACCCACTCGTGCCAGACCACGCACTCCACAGAGACACGTCCCCCTCGTCACGGAGGCGCCAGCGCCTCTGCCCACGCAGATGAGCCCGCCAGTCATCGCCGCCGACCAGCTCGATCGAGCCACCACCTTGAGCGTTCGTCCCGGAGCTGCGGCGAGACGTGATCGACACCTTCCCGTCATTGCCGCTGGAGCTATCGCCCACGCTCACCAACACGGGACCACTGTTACCACCAGTGCTTGCGCTGCTGCTCAACAACAGATCGCCAGAGGACCTGCCAGACGCACTATCATTGCTGAAGCTCAGCGCGCCAGACCGACCCACCGTATCGCCCGAGCTCGTCGCTAGCGAGATGGAACCTCTTGAGATTGCCACGCTGCGTCATCTCTGCACGCTCACCGAGCCGCCCTTGCCGCCAGTCTAGACCGTCGAGTGTCGGCGACAACAGTGCGGTTCACACATTTTGACCATACAATTTTCAAGAGTAAGTCGCACAGAGGGGGTTCGTAGGGGTTCAGAGGGCGTTTGGCTCTGTTTACACCCTCGCGAACGTTCCGCCCGCAGAGTGGTCGTTCAGCTGAACGTCCACAGCACTATTCGTCTGGAAAAGATGGTGATGCGCCGATGCTTGTTCTCGGCCGGTTGGTTTGCTGTCGGTGGTGCCGCTTGATGTACGCCGCTCTGTCGGCGGGACTCCAGTGCGCACACTTCTTGAGGATGTGTCGCTCCAACTTCTCCACTTTTGCGTTGGAGATGACTTCGTGGCATCTGCGGCATGTGGCAATCTTCTTGTCTCCATCGAAATGATACCAAACTTCGGACTTGGGCCGCCCCCTGGCATGGTGATCTTCTGGCGCCGCCGGGAACGCTGTTGCAGCACGACGAGTGTTCAATAGACGTCTAGCGCCCAAACAAACCTTGGGTAGAGGCATCAATACCACCGTACGGCATACCCGAAGCGATCAGGTCCCCCTTCTTCCTCCGCTGGTGCGCGTTAGCTTTTCGCGAGTGAGCAATTGGCGGAATTGAAGTTGAAAGGCACAAGACCTTCTATAAATTAGATATATTTTCTACAATTTTACACTGGAGCAGTTTTGTCAGATTCAACTCCCTGATGTATCTGCAAAACCCAGATATATCTATTTTTGGCGGCGACAACAACTGGAGGCGAAAACAACACTACTTTGAAGTAGGTGTCCTTACTGCTATGCCCGGCGCGGGTCCAAATCGCTCGCGACAAGGCCACTCGAAGGTTTTATCGTAATAGCGTTAGCAATACTAGCTCTCAGTATGATCAATAGCAACAATTTTTTCGCCTTGATCGTCGCCGTTGTGGCTGCCACGAGTAGAGTGCACGCCGAAACGGAATCTGCGCAGCAGTTCAGTGGCGGTGGTACGAGCGGTGGCATGGGTGGAGGCTCAAGCCTCTCCACGGTGTCAACGTCTGCCGCCTACATCGCCCGACTGAGGACCTCTTCCTCTTCTTCCTAGTCCCTGGGGCCCTCAGTCGGCGCTTTGGCCTCCTCCTCGTCTGTGCGAAGCCCCATCCACCGCAGCGTTTGAGATATGGTACTACCTTCGCGCAACCCGCATGTCTACTAGAATTTTGCACTTACGGGAGGGCGACGACACAGGCAACACGCACGTAATATATAAGATACTAGGGGTATTGACTTCTGTGGACTGACAATTCCTTATTACTTAAATTTAGCCAAGACTCTTAATAGTATCAACAAAAAGGTACATAAATTACCAAGAGATCAAATTACAGAAAATGGCACGGTCAGTGGGATCGTGTCTTTTCTCTGAAATAAATTTCAGAAAATATATCATCTAATACCCTTCTATACTTAATATTGTGTACAGAACCACTGACTTGCTTACTCTATCACGCTCGAAAAATTCGCTTTTAGCGGCAACATTGCGCCTTTTCTTGGATTATCTCAAGACGCTTGTTACCGTTGCAAACCAAACGTGATATAGCCGGGCGGGTGCCTACAAACAGATACAAAACCGACTACAATTGGTTTGTGATTGAAACCAACCGCGGCCAAACGGGTACAAACAATAAATAAATTACGCGGTGGACTCAAATAAATTACCTAAATATAGACAAATATGAGTGACTGGCGCAGAGGCAAGTTTGGTTGAGGTAACGCGATTGTTGTGCGAGTGCATGGAGATTTGTTATATGTGACTTGAATGTGAAAAGGACTCTGTGCTACGCAACGTTAAAGTGGTCAAAGGCTCAGTTACGCAAGCTACGCTAGGTTACGACTGAGCGTGGCCTTGGAGTCCGCCGCCGATGGCGTCGAATACGCCCCTGCACTCGAACAAGTCGCTTCACGGACCCGTCAGGGCCTGCACGTAGGCGCTATCTACGTCGTAGGAGTGCAGCACGAAGCAGACCCACTACTTCCATTCTAAGTCATTGAGGCAACCCTTCAGCAGGTATCTGCCGCGGCGATAGTAAGTGACGGTGCGACATCAGGCATAGGAATTTTTCGTACATGGTACTCGAAGGAAAGAGCGCAGTACAGCTCGCAGTTGCCGATACCCTCTTGATACAGAGGCGCGACACGCCCGAATGAAAACTTTATCATTGTAATGATCAACAACACGTTGGAAGTGGCCTCCAGAAAGTTGTAGTTGCTTTTAATACAAATACGTCACTGACCATGAAACTAGTGAGATTAGCCATGTTACCCACGGAAGCGACAATCGAGCATTACACAAGTTCTTATTGCTCATCAACAATATCGGCAGCTCTGCGCTCGTACTTCAGGCGCTGCGAAGTTGTACCCGTCGCGCAGAGCTGGTTTCTTGTCCGTAGCACCAAACAACAATTTTGAATTACCGCTCGACCGTAAATGCCCTTAGACCCGTGTGGCGCTTTATACAGCTCCATCGAGTCTGTGCATTGCACGCGGTTGCACACAGGAACAACTTGCTGAAGGCTGCGAGGCTCTTCATCAGCCATCGTGTCATTTTAACAATGAGCTCAGGTTATTGTGCTGAGCTGTGAGGCCTCAGATGGTTGGCGTGCAGTACTACTCCGCCTGATTTTGATATACGACTAGTTTTGGTGTACGACCAATTTAGGTAAGTGTGGTGGAGCAGATCCGCTAGAACTTTCTAGGGATCCCAACTCGCGCACACTGCGCCCAGGCACTGACTAACGGAGGGGGTACTCTGACGGCCGTGTAGTTGCTGAGTGGTTCACCTTGTGTACCCGTCGGCGGGCTGGTACAGCTCTCTCATTGACACGAGATGCGCACTTGGTGAGCGGTGGACGTCCTTGTGGGGACTTAAGAGGGGGTGGATCCGCGCGGGTATTTTTGTGCACGGGATCCGAGTAGGCTCGGCCTTGAGCTACTTGAGCAGGCCTTGTGGATCCACAATAGAAATGTGTGATCCGGAGTTGTTCCTTTGCGGAGGTTCCTTGTTCCCTTGCGGGGTTGTCCTTGTTCCTTTACGTTGCTTGCCGCTTCCAATAGCGGGATCTTTGAGGGGGGTGAGAGCTCGAAGGGCGCGCACTACCTGGTCAAGCTATCCAGGGGCTGCCACGTGTTGCAGGAAGATAACCAAAATACACTTGATCTAAGTATGGAGCCAATGTAAATCCCCTATACTATAGCCAAGAGAGTCTTCCAGTGCAAAATCGGTTCTGATTTAAGTGTTAACCTGATCTCTCTCCCTCGGGCTCTCCTGAGCCTCACATTTGACCCACATCTTGATCTAACTATGGATCCAGGTTGTTCCGTTCGGGATCGGCCCTAAACTGGCCGGATCCGGTAACCTACTCTTGGTCTACGGGACATCTCGTAGATCCATCCCATAACTTGCTCCTACGGGACGGTCCGTCGGATCCGTCCCATATCTGACCTTGCGTGTCGCGTAGTCAAGATCCATTCATCTGGAGCACTTCGGCGTCAACGGCCGGTCGGTCTCTGTCAATCGCATCCTGCAATACCACATAAGTTTACCTCAATATCTCACATACGTACGATGCATGACTATTCAAGTCGCACGACTAAATAGAATGAACGGTGTAGGTGCGCTATACAGTTAGCAAGACGACTCCCGCGCGTTTTCAATTTTTTGAAACTGCTTGTACAATCTGTACCATCTGTCGCTATGTAAAATATTGCAGGGTGATGAGCATGCCTCTTTAAATGTAGCCAATTTCCATACCTTTACCACTTTTAACATCAACATCCCCGGTAAACCCACTCGATCGACACCCTTGCGTTGAGGTCCTGTTCACAAACTGTTCCAAGTACTTGTAGGGTATGCAAGCGAATCGCGCTGTTTCGGTCCGCAGCAGCGCATGCGCGTACAACACAGAAAGTGACTTAGCTTAGCTACATTGGTAGATCTTCGGATGCACAATGAGTTTCATAATATGATACACGGCTTAGGTACATTAGAGAGGTTTCGCAACTTTCCGACTCCCATTCCCACACTCATATATGAAATTTAAGAGGTATTGTAATGGGGCCTCCATTTACATAAATAGGTAGATCTCTTACAGATATTGCATAAGTAGGCACAGCAGCACACGGCTAGCCGTGTGCTGACATGTCATCATCTGATTGGCTGAAAGTGGGGAGCCAGACCCCATTCCAGCCAATCAACTGTTGACCTGCATTTAAGTGGTTCACATTAGACCACGGCCCCCCGCCCCCGCCCTGGTCCCAATAATAAAACAGTTGATTTTACTTCAGACTAAATACTTGGTCTCAGTATCACTGATAACTGGACGCTTCCTCATCGCAACGTGTAAGCTAGTGACGGGTACTCACTAAGCCCGTTACACCTGGTAGCACTTTGTAGTCCTTCCCATGACCAAGTTCGAGATGAGTGAAGACCAGCCCGCTGGACCTCCAGCCATGACTCTGGAGCACGCGGCATCCCCCCATCTCACGTCCATCGAGTGGAAAGCGCTCTGCCGCATCGCGGCGGTGTCAGGAGAAGTTGTCGTCACGTCGCTGCTGAGCTCAGCGACGCCCGACCAACAGCGCCAAGCCATCCAAGAGTTCATGGATCGCGAGCTCGCCGAAGCAAAGCGGCGAATGTCAACTCCCTCGCACGCGTCCAAGAACAACGCCGTGTAGATGGAGACCTCTTCGTACTCTGGGACTGGCCCAGATCGTCTCCCTCTGAACCGCTAGTTCAGGGAGATTAACATCTCGATCGCCTCGAGGTTAATCGCGGTGTCGTCAGCGAAGGTGAACGTTTTGCTGTCTCTTCTCTCCGGCAAGACCAAGGAATGGGCCCTCGACAAGCTCTTCGTCGACCAACACGCGTTCCCGACTCTGGAGGCACTCCAGAGCGACCTGGGTCTCGCATTCGAGCCGCCACATGATGCGTCGCGCGTTCGAGCGACGTTCTTCGCACTCAAGCAAGGCAAGATGTCCATGCGCGACTACGTCCAGAAGACGCGCCACCTCGTTTCGTGTATCATCACGAACCGATCGACATGGCGTCTCACGTCTACGTCTTTGGGTTCGGCATGCGCGAAGGCATGACACGGTATTGTCTCACGCGAGCTGAGCCCGCCACTCTGGAAGATGCTTTTGCCCTCGCGCTACGCGAGGACTATGCGGTGGCGTCGTCGTATGCGAGGTCGATGCCTGCGGAGGTCCACTCGTAGGGACCCGATCCCACGGAGATCGACGCCGTCGAGGCGTCGCAGCGCCAGCAGTGGCCTTCCTCGGGTCGAGGACGAGGAGGTCGAGAAGCCCGTTCGATGATCTGCTTCTGATGCCGGAAGTCCAGGCATCGCGCACATGGAGCATGCTGTGTGGGATGAGATGACCCCGGTCGCACAATAAAAAAAAACGGCTGGGGCCAGTAGGGGAAGGGCGTCCTACTGGTTGGAACGTAGGTCCGCGTCCCCCGGTGGCAACCCGACCTTCTAGACCCCCCGTGCTTTACGCACACTTTAATGCCACCACTGTCAGTAGCGACTCGAGACTGATCATCGTCAGTCTTTACGTCACCGGCGCTCGGCGACCTCTCCGCGCACTCCTAGACTCAGACGCGACGAACAACTTCTTTCGAGCCTCGTCCCTGTCGATTCTCCCCGCGGGCGTTCCCGTGCGAGACCTTCCTGGAGATGTCGTTGTCAAGCTTGCGGATGGGAAGCTTCGCCGCGTCTCACGGCGAGAAGTTTCGCTGCCGTACACGTTCGACGGCTTCCACAGCAACGATAACTTCATCGTGCTCTAGATAAATTACGGGTTTGACTGTATCCTGGGCATCCCATGGTTGGTCCGGTATCAGCCCCAGATCGACTGGCTGGCTCGGTCGGTCACGTGGGCGAAGTCTTCACGCATCTCTTGGTCGCGCCAAAAGATTGACCCCATATCACAGTCGTGGACGGGGCGTCCACGACGCACGTTGTGCGCAGAGCGAGCGATGCGCGGTGCTGTTGACTGGTGACGACGATGAAGAACCCGCGCATGGGCGCGCGAGTGAGAGGCGAGCGGTTGACATTCGTGGCTCCCGCGGATGAAGAACGAGACGGTCGAGCAGAGGCTCCCGTATGTGAATGAGGGGTCTTCTCATTCCGGTTGTTTGAGCTTTCGCCACTCCTTTCTTCAGACCCATTGCTGAAGTGGGGTGAACCCAAATACTCATCCTGACTACTTTAATTGCTTGAAGCGGAGATCGATTTTTGGGGTTCTGTTGGGTCTTTAGAATTTTGATTTTGAATTGAGGTATATTAATTTAATGACATTCAACCTGAGCTAACACCACCTAGTGCCAGTAGGGCTATCAATGAGGCTTCGACCAACCGCTTGCTTATAAGGTCGTTAGAGGTGATCCATGTATAAGTTATAAAACGAACCACTTCAGTGTCCCGAGCCTCAAGTCGTAAGTTGTCCCACTTGGATAAATCCATGTGTAAAATATAAACCAACTATTCTGCGGTGCCAATATCTCACGTTGAAATCGTCTTAGCACGGAAAGCTCATCATAAGCAGCATTTTTCTAAAACCATGTTTTGCCACCGTCGACAGCAGATTACCAGAACAACAACATGTAGACAACAAGAAATATATTGCGCCCCAGCTGCTATGCAACTACTAGCTAACAAGCAGAAATACAAACTAATCGAAAGGCGCCAGGTGATCATCGGGCTGCACGGCTTGGCAACTCGGCTTACGCCTCAGTAGGGGGTGCATCGTGAAAGCGGAATCCGTGGAAGCGATTCAGGTGGCGCCGAACAGCTATGGTTCCGGTACCCCGGAACGTACAATTCCACGCAAAGCAGAATGGGTCGTCCATCCGAGCAGTGTCATTGACCGTTGGGACGATGATGGGCTGATGATTCTCGAGACTGTCCGGCGTCGGCGTGTCGAGATATGCATGAAGGCACACGTTGTTGGTGTCGTTGCCGACGGGGGCAAAAATCAAATCACCACGGTAAACAAATACGTCACCGTTGTTCAGCTTGATCTCTTTGCGGTTGGACCGGAGAGCAACGTTGTGGTTCCACCCATACACGTAGAAGCACGTGTCATCATCCACAGCGACTACCATTCCACCAGGAATAGCGGCAACATCGAGGGGATCATCACCTGGCCGAAACTCGCGGCGCACAGGTAGGTCACCCATGCCAGCATGTATCTTCACCCAGCGCAAATCGTTGGCTTCCGAATCAGGGATGAAAGTCTTGTAGAATCGCTGCAGCACGCGCGGCGTGGTACGTGCCTCTTGATCAGGCACTGGAGACTGAAGACGACCTCGATCCTTCACGATATTATCTAGGATGTCGGTGTACAGTAATCTGCGTGAATAAGCAACGCCTGGCAACTTATATATTTTGATACCTTGCACACGGCTGGGAAAGGGTTCCACCAGATGCTAATGCTCGCCTACTGGTTTTAGATAACACCGTGCCACGTGTATTTTTGATTGGCTATGCTCTCAAATACGAATTAATATCATTGGCTAACAAGTTAAGGTTCCGCCAATCACCGCTTCCTTTCAACATTTGAATTTTGGCGCCGGATTGAAGAGAAGATACGCATGAACTCCTGGAAGCCTCCCCTCACATCTCAATTCTCCTCCTGCCTCCCACACCCGCTCACAATGAAGCCCTCCCACCTCATCAAAAGGATTCGCCTCGCTCGACATCAGAAGTTGCTCTGTGGCAGGCAGCCGAGGACTTCCCGTCCTACACGTGCGCCGAGCTCGCTCGCTGGGCAAAGTCGACTTTCAATCTCCCCGCTTCTCTGAACAAGTCAACGGTCAGCAGGATCATCAGAGGCCACGCCGCGCTGCAGCGCCAGCCCACCGACTCGGACGACATGAAGAAGCGGCTTCAGCCGGCGCACGCATTAGTCATCCAGAAAGTGGTTGGGTTCGTGCTACAGGCCGAGGCAGAAGGCATCTGCATCAACGGCGCCATGATCATCTTTTTCGCCACCGAAGTGTGCGAGAAGCTCGCAATCCCCCGCCATTTGCGCCCTCGTATTGGCCCCTCCTGGCTACGCTGCTTGCAGGAGCGGTACGGCTTTCGCTGGCGTCGTGCATACGGTGAGTCCTCCACCGTGGATCTGGACAAGGCCAAGGAGCAGTTGGATCGCGTCAGGCATCCGAATGTACCCTCCTCGCAACGTCTTCAATATGGACGAGTCGGCGCGATTTCACAACGCAGTTCCGCGGGGGACCATCTGCAAGGGCGCCGCCCCCGCCCTGAAGCAGAGCAAGGCGCGCGTGACGATGGCGTGCTGCACAAACGCTGATGGCTCGGAAAAGCTACCTCTACTGTTTCTTGGCACGGCGGCCAAGCCGCGGTGGTACTCCCGCAAGCCCGAAGCGATGCAGTACATGGGTACACCCAAGGGGTGGATGACCACCTGGATGTACCAGCAGTGGCTAGTGGGCCTAGACGACCAGATGACCGCCGAAGATCGCCATATTCTTCTGCTGGTTGACAACGCATCGTCGCCCGATGAGACAGGGTTGACGCTGACTTACATCCGAGTTGAGAAATTGCCTCCAAACAAAACCGCCAAGATCCAGCCAATGGATCAAGGTATTATATATTGTATAAAGCGGGAGGTGCTCAACAAAAAGATGCGGCATGCATACTACAACATTGGTGAGGCTGAGCATGAAGATAACCAATACCAGGTAGAGCTTCTTACGGCCCTTCAGTGGTGTGAATCTGCTTGGGAAAAGGTTAGTGAGGAAACCATTCGGAACTGTTGGCTGCACTCTTCTCTGATTAACAAGGGCAGCGTGTCATTCATTTTGAATTAAATCAGTGCATTCTCGTTCAATACTGAAACTTGCTATAATCGATGTCTCTCTCTCTTTCTATGCATATCAGGCGTTGCTTATTCACGCAGATTACTGTACCAGATGTCGACGGGGCGTGCCATACCTCTCCACGCGCTCGCTTGCTCTACGACCACAGCGGCGAAGAAGACGATGCTGCCATCCTAAGCAAACTTCTGACGAATGTTCATTGCGGCGATGGCGCGTGGGGGGCGGTGGGTAAGTAGTGCGTAGCAAATTTGAAAATAAGCGCTGATTCATGCTTATACTTATACCCGGGAGCTCAAGAGGCTCGAGGGAGGCCGTTATTTTAGGTTAATGACAAACTAGCTACCTCCTCGCTATCAGGGCGGTGCTGCATATCTTATCTGAACCACACTACATATACAGAACTCATTGAACGATTAGGTACCTATTGGTCCGCTGAAAACGGAATGATCCACGTGGATTCCACGTGGAACTAGACATAACTGGAGCCCTCTAGAGACGTCTAGAGCCGCTCTAACTACCTTTTTCTATACTCTTTAGTTTTCATTTACAATAAAGTCCCCCACGTGCCAGAATCGTATCAATAGTGTATCTAAGTAGTTTAGAGCTGTCGTCCCCATACCCGACAGATCTGTTGTGCGGCATATTCAACTACATTACATCTAACGCTCTGTGCAACAAACTCGCTTCGCGGGGAATTAACATCCAAATGGGGCCGCTGTATTAACGCATTTACCGGCCTTTGAGAAGTTCACCTCCTAGTCACCTCTTAGTCAAAGACTATCCCCGCTGTTGTAGCCGTACTCGTTCTCGCTGCCAATGTCGCCGTAGTTTGGTTGGTCGCGGTACTCCCACTCACCAGCGCCGTCGTACTCGACCATCGCTTGGTTGCCGTAGTTGCCCAACTCATGATTGCCATACTCACGCATCTCATGATTGCCACGCTTGGGCATGGCGCGGGCGCGGGGCATCATCTCACGACGAGCAGCCACCATAGCGCGACTTCTCTTCAAACTCGAAAGGGTTGATCTCGTCCTCGCTGCTAATCTCCTCAATAGACATGTTATTAGTTCCTTGAGCCAAGCCAGCCATGACATGACGGTGCACCGGCTCTTGAACCATGGCGTGCCCTTCTTCAACAAGTCCATGCTGGCGAAGCAAATTTGCCGAGTCGAACTTGAGACGGATTAAGTTAACCCAGCCCGAACTTGGGGTGACATTATCACGATGGAGATGGCAGCCAGTAGGAAAATTAGCACGAACGGCGTTGTTGCAGTCTTCCTTCCAGCAAAGTCGAGATGGTAGGTTGACGACGCGCAGGTACATTTCGGCTTGAGGCAGATCGGACGGATCAAGGGTGGGGTATTGGCGCGAATAGCCCGACGAATTAGCCCTTGAACGCGAACCGCCTTCCGAATTAGCCGACGAATTAGACCTGGAACGCGAAGAATTAGCCGACGAATTAGAGCGCCACAGCGAATTCATCGACTGGGCCGGCGAGTTGTAAGACGGAGTCTTTATTGGGAAGGTCTTCGGGTAGGAGGTTGGTAGGTTGGAGTAAAATCCAAAGTGAGAACTCGGTGGGGCCGCGTTTGGTGTCGACGCCATTCGACCAACGGAAGAGGGTGGGCCGAGGATGAACCAAATCAGAGCGCGGATAAGATGCGACATTTGCATAACCGCCAAGCAAAATTCATAAAAATCATCGAACTAATAACTTGTGCAGGTAAGTTACCTCTGCGATATTTTGTAATTGATTGGGAGAGGACCTCTGAGCATCATTTCAGATTGCGGATAGATGTGCAGAAGTGTGTATATAGAAAATGAGATTTTGGTACCGTATAATACTTCTAGCATCCGACAATCCACCAACTGTCACGGTGTAGGGTTAACCGAATTAACAAAAACTCAATCGTTTTTTTAAACGATGTACAAAACACAATTTTAGTCAGTCAGCTAACTAATCGTCTGGGAGGACCTCAAATACCGCCGCTGCGGCGTTCTCAACTACATCTCTGTCATCTGCACCTCTCCAACATGGCGATCAAGCTGCCCCAATCGTTGCAGCGCATCTGCGACAGCAGTAGACGTCTGTAGAACGTCACTAGGCAGAGCGGTACTTGTTCTCTCTTCACTAGCAGCAGCGCCCTTGAAAATGAAGGAGAATCCGCTCTTAATAACTGCCGGGCTGAGGTCTTCCCAGGCTGCAACTACCCACTCAGTCACATCCTTTCGCTTCGGAGCTGTTAGCTTGAACTTAACAGCGGGTTGGCGAGGTGCGCTGAGCTGAGCTTGGAGATTCTCCAACCAACGTGCTCGTAGCCGAGCTTTCAGGGGCATGTTCCAGCTGATATCGGCGGGCTGACACACACTCGTGCAGCCTGGAGGCACAGGAACCAAAACTACATTCAGCTCCTTCGCATTAGCTTGGACATCCTTTGTCCAGTGTGCAGCCAGATCATCCCAGAGCAGTAACACCGGCTGGTCTCGGTTAGGACGACTAGCAAAATGGTAGCGTAAAAATTCCAACGAAAGCTGGCCATCCCACCAGCCTTTGGGGTTGCCATACATTATGACGTCCAGTCGGTTTTGTAGACCAACGACCTCTTTCCACACGCCGATACCAAACCCGTGGCGAATGGCTTTGTTCTCCACAGCCATATCTTCTTTTTCGGACTTGTTTGCCTTCGTAATCACGAATGGTGTGTAGCACGTGCCGCATGAGTCACCGAGGAGCATTACTGTCACCCGCTCCTTCTCTTTTCCGGCGCAGCGAACCCACACGGTTTTTGCCCCACGCCCCGAGATTGTCTGCTTCGGCAGGTATTCAAAGAAAACTGCCGTCTGATCAGCGTGATAAACGCGATCAACACCATGTTCCTTCATCAGCTCGCGGACTTTCACGCGGAACTCTGCACGGGCAACGTCGCTGTCGGCGGGTGGCTTCTGGCCTTGGCGCGTGTGGCGCCGTAGTGAGAACATGTGACGGCGCAAAAAGCCCTTACGGAATGCACGCAGGCTGTCTATCCACTTGACGATAACGCGTTCACCATCCGGAGATAGCATAGTCGCCGTCCCCAAATCCCGGATGGATTTCAGCTGGCCGCC
>JAHQIV010001314.1:0-12421 GCA_030463285.1 Phytophthora europaea
ACCTCGTGCTTCCTCCAGTTTTTCTTTGGCCGTGTCTTGGGCATCGTCCGCATTTCCAAATGACTGCCAAACTGACACACGGCTTGATGCCAATCAATTTGGCGCCAAACCGTGTGTCCAGATCAAATTGTACCTGTTATTATATAATTTATATTATAAGGCGACACTTTACTTAGAACAGCACGGAGTACCATGTTTCACTTTTTACGGCCTCGGTCGTTTTTACCATTTGACTTGAAAACTACTTTTTACACCGGTTGCAATAAAGCCGTAAATTCCGGTAGAGTCACCAACGAGATTGCATAAACGTCATTTATGCAACTTTCCAGCAACATCGAGCAACATATCACCCATCCCTACCTCTAAAAACACCCTGTGGGAAATGGGTAAATGTCGAGGTAGGCTTCACCCTAGTCTTGCAGCGTTATGCGCTGCGCTTGATCTCGCCGGCCGAAGGCCGGCGACTTCAGTGGTTAGGGCAACTATGTTGGTTTTATGCAATCTCGTTGGTGACTCTAGTCACTTCCTTTCACTATTTCTACTCCAGAAGTAGGAAGAATACCGAGTAATTGATCCATTCAAGAAGATTGCTCTTTCTGTAAAACCGTAAGCATCTATTTTAAGAAGAACTTGGCTTATGATAGAATATAGTCAAATCTACGACCGTACTTAAGATGACCATTATACAAAAGCTTAGTCAAGCCCGGTCGGAGCATAACACAATTACCCTAGCCCTTCCCGAAGTGATATGCATACAGTTTCCTAGTCAGATTAGTCGCCCCGTTTGATGATTGGTCGGAGCTCGGGGACGGGTGTCACGAGCGAGCGCAGAGAGCCCCCCGCCTGCGGTTTGACAGTGCGTAGCACGCGGCTGCAAACCCAGGACCAAGCAATGGTCTACCTACTAAGCGGAGGCGACGCGTGCGAGCCGCAGCGAGCTTAGGGTTCTGTTACCAGCGAGTGCAGCGAGCCGTTAGGGGTGGTCGCGCGGAGCGCGTAGCAGGGTGATAGTTAAAGGCTACCCTCCTTCTATCAGCACGTTTTGTGTGCAGGTCGGAGGGGTCGGAGAGGTCGGAGGTTTTGAGGTATGGCTGATCATTAAGGCCCCGATCATCAGCGGCTGTTACATACCCACAAACTATGACGTCGGATACGAAAGTTGAAGTTGACTAACTAGTTTTTGGTGTTCATGGGACCACAGTAACTGCCGATACTTGAAGCCCTACGTCCCCATATATGCAAAGTACCCCCCCCCCCCTCCAACGCCCTCACGCATCGCGAAGTACCGGAAATGATCCAAATCGTCATTCGTGAACTGTTTTCGTGTCTGCAGGAGCTCCTCGCACCGCGATGTAGACGGGGAGCTGCGTGTACAGGTCATTGATCGAGTACGCCCGATACGCCGCGCGAGTCGCCGAACTCCACGTCCTTGTCCATGAAGGCCTTGACGAAGCTGCGCATCCGTGAGCGAACACGGTGGAGTCCTGCTGGGTGGCCTAGAGTACGGTGCCACCGGGCGCCAGCCGTGAGCTCCAGATCTTGGTCTCCAGCTGCTCGCGCATGCCCGACAGGCTATGCACATGCTCGCGCAGGTTGTTGACATCCAGCTTAAGTTGTACTCGGCCGAACCAAGCAGACGTGTATCATTAGTGCACGCCTATCCTACCTTCGCGACAACGTCAGCGAACATCCCTGCTTCACCCGATTTAAAGCCATAGTTGAGGTAGATGGATACATCGATGAGAGGGGCGGTATATCGACGCTGTGGTTGCGTAGGTGCCCCGGAGTCGGGAGGGTGGCTTCCACGGCGAACAATAACCCTAACTGATGTAGTCACCTTGAAAGCGCGTGAAGAGATGGTTTCCAATAACCACCTTGGGAAAATATGAAGACGTTCGTCACGAAAAGGCAATGCCGTACGCGCCTCAGCAGAATGGACTTGCTGAGCGCATGAACCGGAACCTCGTGAAGATGGATCGTTGCATGCTCTACTACAAGAGCATCGACAAGAAGTGGTTGGCTGAAGCAGTCAACACGTCGGCGTGGATTATCAACAGGATTCCGAACGTCGTGACTGTGAAGACGCCCTTCCAGATCGTGTACCAGAGAAAAAAAAACTCAGCTCAAGAACCTGAAGGTGCTCGGTGCACTCGGCTATGGACACATCTCGGACGATAAGCGCCACAAGCTCGACGCCAAGGCGTTCAAATGCCACTTCTTGGGTTACGGGGATGGTGTCAAGGGATACCGCGACCTGAATGTGGCAACTAGCCAAGTGAAGATTGTGCACATGGTGAAGTTTATGGAGACCACTAGCACGGGCAACCTCATGACTGAGGTTGAAGGCGATGGCAACTATGGATAGGAAGATGTTGCCGCGCCTCACGCTACTGCTCCGAGTCGCGGACAGTCGCAGACGCTACCTATCTTCAATGATGGGAGGGGTACGACTTCAACATGAGATGACCACGGAGACTGCAATCGTCCCTGCACCTACTCACTCCATGATTTCTCACTCGCGTACCCGGCACATTGAGGAGACAACCAATCTTGAGGAAGCGGAAGAACGCAAGAAGCTGATTGTCGCTCCCTCCGCTGTCGGAACCAAGCGCCAGAAGGTGAGCCAGGTTCGCGTCAAGCCAAGCGACGAGCTGCTTAGAATTGAAGGAGGTCAGCTCATCGCTGCAAAAGAGGAGGTCCCGAAGACATACGCTGAGGCGACCACACGTGAAAACCAAGCCGAATGGAAGAATGCGATTGCAAGTGAGTTGGAGTCCTCATCGCCAACAAGACCTGGACGCTGGTACCCAAGCTAGCACACCAGCGCTCGATCGGTTGCCGTTGGGTGTTCGCACTGAAGCGTGACGAAAAGGTACAAGTCGTTCGGTCCAAGGCTCGTCTAGCGGCTAGGTGGTACTCGCAGCGCCACGGCGTCTATTACGAGGATACGTATTCGCCGGTTGCTTATCTCAACTCGGTTCGAGCAATGCTGGCGAAATGCGGCGCGGACGGAGTGGCGATCGAGCAGTGCGACGTCGACACAGCGTTCCTGTAAGAGAAGCTGGAAGAAGAGATCTACATGGAGTTACCGGAAGGCCTCAGGGGGGCTGCTGAAATTGGCTGAAGCTGGAGGCGAGAACGACGTCGTCTGCATGCTGCTCTAGAGTTTGTATGGACTCACGCAGGCATCGCGCGTTTGGAATGAGACGATCGACAAGCACCTCAAAATCATCGAATTTGAGCTTGCCGACGCCGCCCATGGGTCTACACGAGAGCCGAGGGTGGAGATGAATGCATACTGTGTCTATACATGAACGACATGCTGATCGCGTCAAGCAGAAGGCAGTGATCGCGTCCGTGAAGGCTGGCATCGCGGAGAAGTTCCGGATCAAGGACTTGGGAAAAGCTCGTTTCATTATCGGCATCGAGATCGCTACGACATGGAGCGCAGAACGTTGGGCATCAGCCAGAAAGCATACACCAAGTCAATCATCAAGCAGTTTGGCCAAGAAAACGCGAAGCCGTGCCTTACACCACTGGAACCAGGTGTGCATTTGACCAAGGCTGACGAACCCCAGACTGAGGAGGACAGGACCAAGATGAAGCCGAAGCCTTATCGGTCGCTTGTGAAAGCCTGATGTACTTGGCGTGTGTTACGCGACCTGACATTTCGATTGCAGTCGCTAAACTCAGCCGTTTTCTAGAGAACCCCGGTGAAATGCACTGGGACGATGGTATCGAGTTGGTGTGCTACCTGCTGAAGACCAAGGACGTAGGCATCGTGTACGATGGACTACTAGGAACACAACTTGAAGCCTAATCCGATGCAGACTGGGCTGGCTATTGGGACGACCGACGCTCGATGGGCGGGTTGACGCTGATGTTGTGTGATTCTCCTGTGGTGTGGCGCTCGACGTTTTAGAAAAACGGTCGCGCTGAGCTCAACCGAGGTCGAGTACATGGCGCTGAGTGACTGTGTCAAGGAGTGCATCTGGATGCGTCGTCTACTCAAGGTCATTGGTGCTGAACAAGTGGGGGCTACGGTGATCTACGAGGACAACCAAGGGGCGATGGCCCTGGCCAGTAACATCGGTTACCATGCTCGCACCAAGCACATCGACATTCTCTACCACTTCATTCGCGAGAAGGTGGTGGGCAACGAAGTAAATGTGTAGTACGTTGAGACGAAGAACCAGTTCGCCGACTTCATGGCTAAGAGTCTATCGTCGAAGACTCTGCGCTACTTGATGATGCGGAGCAACGTTGGCCTCAAGCTCGAGACATCGAATTGAGTGGGGGTGTTGCGGTTGCACTTCGCTGTCTACTAGACTGTGTCCCAACCACAAGGCACTCGGCCTGCGCGTGCCTCAAGCGGATGCAGTTGAAGTAAAACGAATGGTGCAACCTGATTGGCGGATCATTTGGTATCGGGTGAATATGATTGGACGAGACGGTTGAAGCTGGGATCACATATAGTGATTAGCATGTATAATCACGTGCATCTCTTTCCGTCCCATTTTTTTCTGTCCGTCTCAATCCTTTTAGTCCCATTATTTCCTATCCGTCTCATAGACAAATGCAAGTGTAGAAGCAACCAGGAACCTATAAGTCAAATGAATTCACTTTCGGATTTCCTTTCTACCCCTCACATCGATTCCCAAGCTACGTCTGAACTTGCAAGATGGTGTGCATATGTCAATACGTTACCCTCCACTGCTTAAAGGACCCAGCGAATGCGAGCTGGATGGACACGTGGTCGGGCGGTACGGACGAGAACTTCATAACTACCACGAGTCTGTCTCGGTGAGTTTGTTTGGGCATGACAGACTTGAAGCGACGGCTAAAAATCAGTGGCGTGGTGCCTTTTGCGTGCTGTTGGATTGCTTATTTCTACACTATGCCTACCTATCGGCCCAAAGGAGGTCGATCTTGAAAGCTGCAACTGCACCAGGTCTACTACTTGCGTTCTATGTGGGCTCAATGCGGCGGACTTCCTTGTGTAAGGAGTTCGGCATTCCACCCTCTACGGTAGCTCGTGTATCGAATACTGCTACAGCAGGGCTATCTCGCGCCTTACATGACTTCGCCCCGCCCGTATAGTTTGGCCGTCTTTAGATCGGCAGAAAGCGCTAGCTCGATTGGTGGCGAGGCGACACTACCTGGTGCATTTCACGTGGGGATTCTTAGCAAGAACTATTGGGTTGACACGTTTTCAGTGAAATTGGAACTTATAATCGTCATTCATTAACTTTTATTGTCTGTGATGTCTAACTGTAGGTGCAGCAGCCTCCAAACCCCGATGTGCAGGATGCGCACTACAACGGGTGGCTGCACAACGTATGTGTTACCGGGACATTGTGTTTCAGCGCCGACTGACTAATCGTCTGGACGAAACACGGATTGTACTTGTCGGCTACAGTGCAAAGGATCATCATCTGCTCGTTCACACTTTAGTTGTGATAGTCTATGCGGTGTCCACGCTGTACAGACAGCACGCAATGCATATTAGTACCTCGCACGAAGAAAGTCCCAACACGATTCGCACCACCTGAATCATGAGAACAATGATGCGGGAGGAGGAAGTTACCTATCATCAGCAGCGGTCGAAATCTTTAGTGAGAAGGTGGGTTGAAGGAGGAGGGCCTGTGAAGCAATTATTTCGCTCTATCTATGACCGTCTAATCGGAATTGTGAGGAAACTATGGGTGCAAACGTCTTCGTTTCATTATGTTCAAGTGCAACAAACTTTTGATACTGCCTGCGTATACAAACTCACTAGCCTACGACTGCCTGCACGTGCTCTGCAAGTTGGGTTTCATGCCTTCCAACCGCGATGAGTCGGGCCGTGTCGCCACTGACTAGCCAAGTGCTGCAGGTGGCGGTGCTGGCAACCCCACCGCCCGCACCTGCACAAGAACCACAGCTTTGAACCGTAGGATACGGTCATCTCCTCACCGGGGAACACGTCACGAACTGTCACCGCCACGACCATGAGCTTGTCCCCAGTCTGGACCTCGTGAGACCGCGCCGCCGCGTTGCACGAGTGATTAATCAGACGCAGAAGGCCGCCCTTTCCAAGAGCGTCGATGTCGACGGACTTGTTGCCAGTAGTGCGGATCTTCAAGGGCATTTTGAAGCATTCGTTAGCGTGCGCGTTTCTGCACGGAGGCCCGAACAACTGAATGTGACCGAGGTATTCACCAATAACCTCGCCCGCAGGGTAGTCGTCGTGGCCACGAGGCCACTCATATCTGTGCGAGTGTTGCGTCGAATAGCGAGTGATGAACTCTTACTCAAAGCGTTGCCACAGCCACTGGGGAAATAACAATTAATGTCTGTGCAAAATCGACTTTGGTTCAGCGCGTTGTAGCACCGCGTTGCAGCAACGAGAGCGCCCACAACCAGCACTTCCACGCACCCCGATAAGAACACGAGGGAACCTCCACGAGCGCGGGTTGTGCTGCTCACTGATGCGCATCACAGAGGCTGTCCAGATGACATGCACTCCCTCGTCACCGGCAGAGTTCAGTGCCGTGTCGGCGACGAGTTTAAATCCAGGAGAGCTCAGATCAGACGATGCCAGTGACGGAGAGTCCACACGGGGAAGACTCTCAATCATAGCCAAGGCCTCCGAGTCATATCCGTCCGACTCGAAGGCCTCGGCGAACCAAACTGGAATGTTGCGGCCTTGGAACCGCTGGTAGTCAACGCGATCATCACCACGTTGCGGTCGACAGTTGCGTTGAGGGGGGGTTCGTTCGCCTCGCTCCACGAAATTACGGTGGGCGCCTGGGATAAGGTCGCCAACGGGGGCCCGAAGACATCTGTCGTAGTGATGGTCGTGACCGGCGAGACACGGTCTCCGTACACTGCCTTGACGCGACACTGGCCACCGCGTTGACCACCACGCGAGGGACCAACTGGAAGTCGGCCAACGAGGAAATCTGCATAGTCACCGCCTCCAAGTTCAAGGGTGCAAAAACCGACGACCCGAACACAACCACGGCAGCAGCGACGTCATGTCTGCTGACGCCAAGCTCTGCTTGCGTCGCTGACACGGCGGCTCCTCCGCGTCGTACCCCGTAGACCTTCTGCGCTTGGAGCGGGGGTGGGGGGGGCAAGCGACATGCTGCATTCGACAACACATCATTAGATAAGAGCGTTCGACGATCAAATACTCTAAGCGACTCAACGCATATCAGTAGATGGATGGCTGCGAACGGCGTTGGTGGGTCGGGTATCTGGAGAGGACTCAAGATGGAGAGGCTGCTGAAGCGCCTAGCACGGCGTGGGCGAAGCTTGGCGCGATGTCGTGGATATGACGGTATAACCGGTGACTTGAAAATACTACAACATGAGCAAAAATGAGGTGTTATGTCACACAGGAGGGCACATCTAACCACAGGGAGATTCCGTCGGTGATTACACGCACATTTGAACGGATGCTTCAGTCGTAGAAGATAGATTTCAAAACGAGAGGATCCACCCCCATGTCGGAGCGTCGTGCGCGCAAATTTCGCGCCCAACAGCCCCCCCCCCAAGATCGCTTGATAATTCAATTTAAACGTATGTCTTCTTTAGGGTGTTGTCTCGCCGCATACTCTATCAAAGACTAATCTTAATCAGTTGCAACTTGAGGGTGTGTCATTTAACGCGATAAAAGGCACTAATCAGGGGTTAATAGTATCCCAAAAAAACTGGGTAGTAGTATTACCGGAACTACCGGGGCTTCGAGATTGGAGACATACTACTACTAGTAGAGATACCAACAATTCGGTAGTAGTAGTAGTAATACTAGTAGTACTACTCCACTACTACTCGAGCTACAGTGGTCACCGTAATGGATAAACACCCCACCGTACTTTGTCTCTGTAGGAAAATAATCTTACACGTTAAATAGTACCAGCGCTTGTCGTATAGATTAATTGATGTGCGAACGAACCTCTGAAATAGAAAAGTAACATCACAAGAAAACTTTATATGAGCTTCATTATCGGGCTTATTCACTGGTGTTCGCACACGCTACATGGATCACGCTTGACCTCATCTCCTTCCTGATAGTTCTTCATGCTTCGTTTGTTGCGGTTTCGAAAATGGTATCTTCCCCGAGGCCTAAATGAGGGCCTAATTGAGAGCCACTCAAACTAGAATTGCAAGATGAGAACCGAGTTTGCTTGTTTAGGGTCCTTCAAAAGTATTATTTGAATAGTACTATAGTACTGAGCTGATGATATCATAGTTTCACTCATATTGAATACCGCACTATACGGTAGTAGTATCACTATTGCCAAAAAAAATATGGTAGTAGTTTTACTGAGGTGTACTATTTCAGCAAGAACTCGAGACCACTTTTTGGTCTCACGAGAGAAATTATTTTTAATCACGGTTTTTATACCAGGTTTAATCTCCCGTTCCCCCAGTCATAAGACCCATAATATGTTACTACTAGTATAAAACCGTAGAGCATCAAATGAGTTTGTAAATTTTACCAGACACGAGTCTACACGAATAGCAGTGCGATATATACATGAACCGATGTCCTTGGTCCTTGGAGTCACCATGTTTGTACGTATTTTAAGAATCGTTACGCAGAACAGAAGACAATACATTTATTAGTTATGCACTACAAAATACATAGACATCAACAGGAGGCAGCGTTTCCTGTGGCCGCACGTGGAGAATCTATCGCCTTTCGTGAGGTCGTTGTTCGCTCGTGCAGCTTACTCAGAGCGAAGGCTGCGGTACGTCTTCTGAGTTGAACCAGTCCCGCCGGTGCCAGTTCCAGTGCTGGTGCCGCCAGTGCCCGTGCTAGCTCCAGGCGCGTGGACCGTGCCCGGACCAGCTCCCGCACCTGGCATCATCTTGCTAAGACCGGAGAAACCTCCGCCCATGCCTGGAAGGCCCCCACCAGTACCGCCCATTCCAGACATCATCTTGCTGAAGTCGGGCATACCGCCCATTCCTCCGCTAGTACCACCCATTCCGGGCATCATCTTGGAGAAGCTTGAAAGGCCACCGGATGCACCGCCAGTACCGGTGCCACCCATCCCAGGGATCATCTTGGAGAAGCTCGACATGCCGCCAGTGCCGCCCATTCCCGACATCATCTTGCTGAAGTCGGGCATACCACCCATGCCGGTGCCACCCGTGCCGGGCATCATCTTGGAGAGGCTTGAGAGACCGCCACCCATGCCACCGCTCGTACCACCGCCACTGTACTGCTGCGCAGCTTCCTTTTCGGCGTGCACTCCGCTCATGACAGCCACAACAGCGACGATCAAGGCGAAAATCTTGTTGCTGTTGATCATACTGTGAGCTGGTGCTGATAACGCTGTTATGATGAAACCTTCGAGTGGCCTTGTCGCTAGTGATGCACTTCGAGATGTAGAAGGCAAAATTGGAAATGGTTAGCGTGGGGCAGCAATTTCCTTCGTGTGTCTGGAATTCGACAGCGAGGCGTCGGATAGGGAATAGTGTCGGTGTCAGTGGGAGTGCATGGTATTGAGGAAACACGTGCACAGTCGTGTTAGAGCAGCATGGGCCAGCGACTTGTGGCTCGAGCAGGGTCTCGACAGTCTTGGTGGGTAAAATCAGCATAACATCGAGCGAGCGTTAGATGATACAAACCGCCTGGTCGATCTTATCCGATAGCCGCCACTATAAAACCCTCGCTGAGCACGGACTGTCGTACGTGATGGCGGGCGCCAAGTGAAGTAGCTGTATGTATTCGAGGCATCCCCCTGTTTGCTGTTCGTACAAGGTAGTGGTGTCTACGTTAACAAAAAAATGCGAACTTGTCAAATAGCGTTAAAGCAGCGAAAAGTGAAAATAACGTATACAATCACTTTCACCCCGGTCGTGTTCATACAGTGCGATAGATAACGTATCCACTGCTACAGTACTGTATCCGGTGCGCGGCATGAGCACGACCGCGTGATGATTGCCGTCACCTGTAATGTAAACATTCATATGTCAGCACTATTATAGCGGGATGAGGACTGGCAATGCAGTCATCAGACTCTACTAGGAATGTACCCTATCGCATCGCCCTCAGCGAAGCCAGAATGCAAACCCAGCCGTACGAAACATCCTCATGGTCGCGCTGGTGTGAATGGCGCGAGTATAATGCAACCTGTAAGAGCTGGTTTTCATCATGGTGCGTTTGTCGGTGTTACCACAGTAGGTTTCTTGCTGTACCCGCCTATGAAAGTACCAGTTGTGATCCACCTTGAGAATAGCGGCTCGCCGTCAAGCCAGTATCTTCTCGCTTGCGCATTGGTGAGTCCGCGTAGTCGCTGTCGCTCATAAGTTCTTGCGTTCTTCGCTGCACACGGCTCGATCTGCCCCGCAAACATAAACTTGAAACTAATGAGGGCAAGATGATTCGTTTATTTTAATCATAAGAGTACATGTATGGGCTAGTCGTCTGTCTCCCCTATCATGCAAGCCATCCTTCGGTAAATTCCCCGCATGGGGCTCTTGACTCGAATCACGGAACCTTGATCAACTGCAGAGCCTGCCTTCGCTTTGGTAAGTTACGCACAGAGGCATGCCGGTCTTCCATTAGAGCAACGCCAACGGTGCTTCTATATTCGCATCTAAAGCCATATTTCATTCCTCTTCATCTTCATCCAGCGTTCCTCAGCCACCTTCGCATACTCTTGCTAAGCTTCGTTCATATCCCAAAACTTCGATGCATATGTATAGAGGGCAATTTAGAACTGCCGCTGTGGTGCACTGCTGTCAGTGATTTCTAAATTTCGATAGCTGCCGATAGCAACTCTATATATAGAATAGAATATGGGATTACCGTTGGCGTTGCTCTTGGTCAACAGATCACGTCGCAATATGTGGGCCTTTGGTAGAACATGAACACTTTCGTTGGTGCTTGTAAACGCCTGTTACCATTCACGAACATTTCGGACATCAGTGAATAGCGCCAACGCTCACGTAGCCGACTGCGGGGACTATCCCCACGCCAGCATATCAACGCCAAGGGGACAGGGGAGGCCAAGTCCGGCACGGACGCTAACGCCGGCACCTTGGTACAGCGCTGATGCTCACCGCGCAGGGCAATCTGGGCTGAACTCCGCTTAAAAAAGCTCGAGGGGGAATCACTCAACAAAACTATTGTAGCTTCATCGGACTAAGGAAGACTGCGCAATGAAAGAACAGGTTAGGTAATTGAAGCCGGGGAAGTTCAAGATTGAACGGCATACAACGCGCGGATTTGAATTGATGCAGCATAAGAGCTGTGCTCTGCTAGATGTACACTGTGGAGCCAGCTGCAAAGAAGCATTGTCAGCAATGGTACAGCACAATTTTAGTTGTATAATAGACATAGCATGTAGCGAAGCACTGCGGTTGCTTCGGAATACCACAGAGGTGTCGCTAGCTTCAGCCACTTGTCCTGATAAGATTTGGCAATGGTCATCATCCGGGAACCAAGTCTGGTCACTCGTTTGCGGGCAAGCAGCACAACAAATTAGAAGTTTTTGTGGGCCGTCTCCAATCGAACAGACGACGGAGAATGCGGAGTTACAGTTAATAGACCGCGGCCAAAGCCAAAAGTTTATCAGTTGGCGATTCTTATCCTCATTTTTATACTACCATTTGTATGCCTGATGTTGAAGTTGCCACTCCATACCAAAAGAAAATCGTACGGACAAGATGCGGTTTGTGGTGAGGAAGACCGTCAGCTGTCCTACCCGCAAAGATGTTCCACCGTCGGATGCAACAACTGCCATGATATCTAGGCGCAAGAGCGACCATGGGTCAATTCAAGAGCCACTCGTAAACCTTTGACGACGGCTGTCGATGATCGACCTTTCCGCAATCAGCAGCCTCTTGAATACAGCCAGCTCACAACATTGCACTGGAAGTTATCGATCATAAGAATATTGACTAGTTCATTTGAGAATCTACTTTCAAGTCCTCAATTATTTTGCTGCACCAAGCTTCGGTGTGAACAACATGGTCAAGAGTAGCAGCCTCATTGCGCTTGCAGCAGCGACTGTGGTCTTAACAAGCGGGGTACATGCCGAACAGCAAGCAGTCCAGTTTGGCTTTGGAGGGATGGGGGGCTTCCCTGGTATGGGTGGCGGTGGAATGGGTGGAATGTCAAGCTTCATGAAGATGATTCCTGGCATGGGCGGATCGAGTGGAGGAGGAGGCATGGGAGGTTTGCCTGGTATGGGCGGAATGGGTGGCATGGGTGGCCTCTCTAGCCTAATGGGCGGCGGTGCGAGCGGCGGTAGCAGCACCAGCAAGTCGACAGGCACGGGAACAAGTTCTAGCTCTCCGGGCACTGTGCGTCCGCCAACTATGGGTGCAACTGGCGCTGGCGCCGCAGCCACCCCAGCTACTGGAGCTACTGGAGCTGCCCCCGCTACTGGAGCTTATCCTGCTGCTGGCGCCACAC
>JAHQIV010001315.1:0-12420 GCA_030463285.1 Phytophthora europaea
AACAAGCCTGACAGGATCGAGAGTGTCTCCAACCCCCACATTTCCATTGCATTCATCAGCATCCCGGGGATACCAAGCCACAAAAAGACTCGGAGATGACTTGTGGCTCCCTTGAAGTTCCAGGGCGAGATCCACCACTGCTTCAAATGGTGAGGACGCCACAGGAAATACGGGATCAGACACAGCGGCAGCACCATGTTCCCGAGACTCCTCCCGATCGCAATGCCGTCGAAGCCGAGGGGCGTGTGGTATGCCAACCCGTAGCCGGCACCAATGTTGACGGCGTTGCCAACCACCGCAATGATGACCAGCGGCGTCAAAATGTTTTGCGCTTGCAGCGCCTTCCGCGTCAGCTCGTAGGCGTAGAGGAACGGAATTCCAGGGAGCATCCAGCGCGAGAAGCTCGCGGACAAGCGCGCAACGTCCGCATCTTGGCCCAGCCATGTGAGAATTTCTTCCGCATACCAGCTCGTGGTAAACACCAGCAGGAGATTGACACTGAGCACGATGACCCCAGTCTGGACGTATTCTCCGATTTTGTCCAAACGTTTAGCCCCATACGCTTGTGAGCAAAGCGTATCAAGCGCTGAAGCGAGTCCCAGTCCAACCGCAGTCGACATGAGGGTCAATTGTGAGCAAAGCGTATCAAGCGCTGAAGCGAGTCCCAGTCCAACCGCAGTCGACATGAGGGTCAGGAGCTACATTTAGCGATAGGTAAACATCCTGCATTAGTTTTCATTTGATACTTCAACATTAGACTTTACACCACACCATTATCGAGAAGGTGGCAGCATTCACGTATTGTGGCGCATTGGACGAATTCATGTTCCCTGCGAGGACGATCGACATGAACCCCGGTAAAAACTCGAAAAACGTTGTCACCATCTACAAACAGCGAGAAAAAGATGTGAAACATTCGTAATCCATGAGTGTGTTGAGAGAGCTACAAGAACTTGCGATACGCACCACGGGTCCCACGAGCTTGAGCAGGGTTTTGACTTCGTCACTCGTCTGGAGCTTCAGTTCTTCCGAGCGACCACGCTCGCGATGACACGCAGGAGAAGTAAATGTCACGAGGGGTTCCCTGCCATTGTCTTCGCCTCGGTCTAAAAGCACCTGGATCATAGCTTTCACCTGGCCGGAGAAATCAACACTGTGAAAATACAACGCGGTGTGCACCGCAGCCAAGCATCACGACGGTCATGCATGTATCACGTCTCGAATGCGCGGTTGAGAGCGCATTTGTAACATGTCCGGTGGTTTTACCACATGCTAGTCCGCCAGAAACTCCTAGACCCGCCTACCCCCCCATCTGGATTCAGCCCGCTGTTTAATACTTAGGTATGTTGGAGATTGTTGACTATTGTCGACACTTTCTCTCTCGCTACGGTACAGTCAGTACTCGGACTAATCCAGACTATTGTGACAGGGAACAATAGTCTGCATCTAGTCGGAGCTGCGTGTGGAGGTGCGCAGCGTATACCTCGCGTGTCCGACGCTTGCATGCGCCATCCAGCGCTATTTCAAACCAACGCAGATGACGACAGCGAGATTATCTCAGGCAGTAATTGATGCATCACGCCTGTACCGGTACTCCACAGCCACAGGGTTCACGAAATGAGATTATGCGCGTTAAACTGTGAACGTCGCAACTCTGTCGACTCCAGCGAGACCGAAAATCGTCGCGCTAAGCTTAGAGGTGCGAGGCGGGCGGGCGAATGGCGTGGCACGAGCATTTGTAATGTTAGGAGTCGCTGTTTCGATGTTGAAGCAACTCGAGCGTGCGGGGAGACAAGTTATCTCAGATAGCTTCAGTGATTACTTTCATCGCCTGTCGCTATCATGGGCTTTATCAAGTTGACTCAATCTGAAACAGGCCTTCCGGAATAATTATTATATTGGAGTTCCAGTACAATATTTCCCGGTAGATAACTTTTTTCAGCCGGCAACGAAAGAATCTCAACTATTTATTATGTGTCAAGAGCAGCTACTATACGTCAAACAGTGTCACAATATTTAATTCTAGCTCCAATACAATAGATTATTTCAACCTGTTGCTAAAATGATATCGCAATATTATTATCGGAAGGCCTGAAATCCTATTTGTTTACTGTTTACTGGCTGGATCTGGAGCTATAACACGGGGATACAGTATATCCATGCCTCTAAGTCACAGCAACAGACAGAATCAAGGCGAGAAAGTAAAAAGTTTGTCGCCAAGTTGATGGTCCGGCATTTCGACTTTCATGTTCCTCTTCCGAATGTGGTGGTAAAGTAACTACAACTCTGTGAGATCTTTTGCCTCGATCGCAAGCTTCTCCCAGCTCCAGTAGCACAGCATCAACACAGCCATCGCGCCAAAATTCAAGGCACTACCGAATCCCATACCAAGCCAGAGTCCTTCGACACCGAGATCATATTGGAAGGCCAACAATGCTCCAAGGGGGACGCCAAAGATGTAGTAAGCCAACCCGTTGGTAATCGCTGCAGCCTTCTGCTCGCCTGCACCTCGAAGCACACCTTGAGTGACGGCGTTGAGTCCATCCACAATTGTCAGGGGCGACCATATTGCTAGCACCTTGGACGCAAGATCAGCACCGTCACCCGTGTCGAGGAAAAGCCGAGGAATCTGACCGCTAAATCCATAGAGCGCTGCGGTAAATGTCACCGCTAAGATGAGTGTCATCAGGAGCACGACGACACACGCCAGCTTCGCCGTCTTCGCCAGCCCAGCGCCGAGACAATTGCCAATCCGAATGTTTGCAGCTACCGAGAGGCCATCAAACGCCGTGTACACCAGCAAGTTCACATTCACGAGTACTGAGTGAGCTGCTACTGCCACCACATGATGAGGCAAGAGCCCGGAGAGGATGGTAAGCGCCTCGAACGCCCACATTTCCATCACTAGCATAAGCATCCCGGGAACACCGAGCCGCAAGAACACGCCCACGTAGCGAATCGCAGCCTTGAGGCTCCAGGGTTGGCACCACCATTGCCTCAAATGGTGAGGTCGCCACATAAAGTACGGCACAAGCAGCAGCGGAAGCACCGAATTGCCCAGACTGCATCCGATTGCAATGCCATGGAAGCCGATTGACGTGTGGTAAGCCAGCGCATAGCCTGCTGCAATATTGACAGTGTTCCCGATAGCTGCGATGATGACAAGCGGGGTCATGATATTCTGAGCTTGAAGTACTTTACGCGTGAGCTCGTACAGATACAGGAATGGTATCCCTGGTAGCATGTATCGTGAGAAAAGACCCGACAAACGCGCAACCTCTGCGTCCTGGCCCAACCACAGTAGTATGTCTTCCGTGAACCAATTGATGGCAAACACTGGCAGCAGAATCGCGCCGAGGACGACAATTCCAGTCTGGAAATACACTCCGATCTTCTCGAATCGCTTGGCTCCATAGGCCTGTGAGCAAAGCGTGTCAAGTGCTGATGCCAGTCCGAACCCGACTGAAAATGAAGAAAGGTTAATCAGCTACAAGCGACGGAGTTAGAAGTAGGATACTAGACACTGCAACGATTGACTTGAGTGAGTGCGTACCATGATGGAGAAAGTCGCAGCATCGATATAGTGTTGAGCGTACGGCGAATCAATATTTCCAGCAAGTGTGACGGCCACAAACCCCGGAAAAAACTCTAGCAGCGTTGTTATCATCTTTACGCAGATAATACAACTGGTTAGAGATCTTTTTAATGCTCCATCACAGCTGAATGGTTAATTACGCACCACCGGGCCAACAAGCTTGAGCAAGATCTTGAGCTCCTCCACTGTATTGGGCTGTGGTTCGTCGAACAGCTCATAGTCTTTCGGGTTTGCTGGTGAGTCGATACTCAACAACAAGTCCTCTTGTCTGTTACTCTCGGATTGACTTGATCGTTTGTCCATTTTCCAGGTGTGTGGTACGGCGGGTGAATGCAATAGTGTCTGTCGAAGTTGACGAGCGACCAGGGGGTTCTGACTGGTGGAAACACGCGCTGTGCATGTACGTACGTCGAAGAGCAACGCGTGTCGACAAGGAGCTAACTGGCGCGCTGCAGCAACGATGCAACCTCTGTTTCAAACCCAAAACCCCTGCCCTCCACCCGTTTGTCCAGAGGCTGTCAGGTTAGGCGTATGCTGTTCCTTTCCATATTGCCCCAATGTCTGATACTTGGCACGTGTGCTCCATTTGGTCTGCAAGGGTTAGCTCGGCGCCGGTCGTTATTGAGAATATAGAAACTCTTCCTGGGAGGTTACAGAATAGGCTTTCCAGTGTTCGATTGTTGGACTGAAGAAAAGGTCTTTAACGCGAAAGGGTTAAGAACTTCATCAGTTTTCTTTCAAATAGCATTGCATGTTCACTGTACAACCGGCAGTCCAAGTGCTTGGCGTACGCAGTTGAACATCAAATCCGCCCACCGAACGTGAGAATTGCGAAGGTCGTCCCACACATTGTCCGGAGTGGCCATCGCAGGACGTCGTACAATGTTTAGTGCCCATCGCGTAACCACCACCACCAGTTCACCTTCGCTATTGACGCCACTCTCAGCGTCTCGATAGGAGGTCACCATAGTCATGGTCGTCGAATCGCGCCTTACTCGTTCCAGCGGTCTGTAGGGAAACCTTTCGTCTTCATCCACAAAGTCCGAGGCCATGATCGCATAGCGCCCATTTTCAGCCAAGCCTGCATCCCTCACTTCGCACTGGTTGCAATCCGAGAACAGCACGAGGTTCGTTTCCAACGGAACGCCTCGCGGAGATTGCGACACGAAGCGCATGTGCGATAAATTCTCGTCTCCAAGTTCATCGTCTTCCCGAATCGTGATATTCCCCGACGACTCGGAGATGATGATCTCCGCATTAAACACCGCCTGTTGCAGCGCCGCAAAAACCTCCTGCACGCCTCCTCTCGCTCCTCGAAACGGGGTCACATCAAACCTCGCGATGCAGTAGTCGCCGTCGGGCGTGTCGTATCTCTCCTCCTGGAAGTACGGAGCCGTGGGGCTCAACCCGCGTCTGCGTTCCATCAGAAACCTCCTGGCTTCCTGCAGCTTGGGGCCTTTCAACGCACTCAGCGTCCTCATCCTCTCGTCTCTGGCCCTTCCGAGTCGAATCGTGGTCTCCGTCGGGTGCAGTCGGAACAAACTCTGCTGCGAGTGGCTCGCCAGCATGGCCTGCGCTCTGGCCAGCACCAAGTGCTGCTCTTGCACCGCCTCCCTCAGCACGGCGCTCTTGGCCAGCCGTTTCCTGTCCGATTGCGGAGTCTCCCCACTTTCCACCATGGTCCGGAATTTGAGCATTTCTAGCTCTTTTTGCAGCTTTTTGAGCTCATTTTCGAGCGCAACTTTCTCCTCTTTGCGGATCGTGTGCGTGGCCTTCCGCTTCTTGTAAATCCGCTTCTTTTTAGCCGGTTGGGGGGTTGAATCGGCGTCGGAAGTCTCAATTACGGGTTCCGACTTGACGATTTCGTGGGGTTCATCTCGTGCGCGAACGGAGAAGCCCCGCAGAGCCGCGGCGGCGTGACGATCAGCGCCGTACGCCTCTGCGTCGTCTTCCGTGCTGTCTTGGCGCTGGAAGCTGCCCGGGAAGCGTCGGGACGAGGCTGGAGGCGGGTAGTGCGCACCAATGGACGCCATCATGGACCGATGACGTTCTGACGGGAGCTCTAACGGATGACGAGGTGCGATTGGCTGAAGGTTTATAGGGTTGTATCATATTAACCAATGAGAGAGAAGTTGAAGTGTGCGTCCGACGCAGTGTTCCAGAAATGGACCCATCGGTCACAAGTTCAGTAGAGACCGTCTTCCATCCAGTACTAACCTTAGTATGAAACAAATAGTGGAAGATGAAGGTTAACTTTGAGGTGAGTCGAGCAGCATTGTTCGGCTTTAGTTTACTGCAAGTGGTCGAGATATCCCCCTTCCTTGGCCAGTTTGTAGAACGCCCCACTCGTCGCTCAGCACCATGATGCGGTCCGAGTCCAGCACCGTGCCAGTCGATGCGCGATCATCACCACTGTCGCGTCCCGGGAGTCATCTCCTGCAAGCTTCATCTCCGTCGCGTGGTCGACAGACGCCGTCGCCTCATCCATCACCACGATGCGGCTCCGAATCAGCAGCGCACGAACCATACACAGCATCTGCCGCTCGCCCACGCCTTGAGCTTGCTTTGGCAAGTGTATTCTATCTCGTGCTCCTGCCTCTCTTCTTTTCGGAAAGTGTGGGTAAACTTGAGACTCGCTTCTTCTTGTTCTTCTGCGCGGATTCGTGGTCTGGAGTTGCTCATCCAGCTGGAGGGTTTCTTCCTCCACTGCGGACTCCGCAGTGCGGAGTACCAGTGCTTCCAATGCATCACACTGCCCTCGGTAGTGTTTTGCTTCAAGAGCACGCACCCGCCATCTAAATACCCGTACTTGCGCGAATCCAAACGGGAATGCATTGGTAACCACGACTGTAGATGCTACTAAAGCACTCCTGTCGCAGCAATATTTCACTGTCGCTATAGCTCCCAGAACAAGTTGCGACGCAAGCCCTATTTTGCTAGGCCCACTGTCTCGCGCACGCAGTTTAGTATCGTCTCGGACACTCGACCTGATAAATCGCGCATTTCACGGAGTACTTCAATTGGCACGTGCAGCTCGGTGCGGCATATCCTTGTGAACGCCCAGCGTGTGATCACAACGACCGGTTCTCCTTCCTCTTCAGATGATGTATGGCCGCTGTAGCCATCCGCGTCAGCTTCCTTGTTCGACTTTGTGTCCACATGAGAGGTCACTAAAATCGCTGCCGTAGCGTCACGCCTGATGCGCTCATGAGGTCGATAGGGGAATCGTTCGTCTTGGTCCACAAAGTCTGCCGCAGTTACCGCGTAGCTCTCTTCTCCTCCAGCACGCGAGAAATCGGTGAAGTGGACAAGGTTGTTCTCCACAAGAATGCCACGACTCGTCTGGGTCACTAACCGGAGCTGCGAGAAGTCTTCCTCGGTGAGATCGTCGTCTTCACGAATCGTGAGATTCCCGGACGTCTCCGAAATGATGATCTCAGCGTTGAACGCGGCGTTCTTCAGTGCGTCCAGGACAGTACGAATGCCGCCTCTCACACCTCGCAGAGGCACTCTATCAAAGCGTATGTTGCAGAAATCTCCCTCGGGGGTCTCGTACCTCTCTTCATGAAAATACTCGGCCGTGGGGTGCATCCCCCGACTTCGCTCCAGTATAAATCTCCTGGCGTAGTGAAGCTTGGGCTGTCTCAACGCCTTGAGCGTCTCGTGTCTCTCCTCCCGATCAGCCGTCAGACGGATAAACATCTCCGTCGGTCGTACCTCGTACGAGTGCCGCAGCTCGCAGCCCAACATCATCCCCTTCGTGTGGGCTAGCAGCAAATACTGGTCCTGCACCGCGTCACGCAGCGCTGCGTTGTGCGTCATCCTCTTGTTTAGAGTTGCGTCTTCATCGCCCTTTTGCACGAGAGCTTGGAGCTTCAACGCCTCGAGCTTGGCCTCCAGAGCCTTGATCTGCACCTCCAGCGCCTGCTTCTCCTCCTTGCGCACCGTATGCGTGGCCTTGCGCTTCTTGTAGACTCTCTTCTTCATTGCAGGCTCGGATGCCTCCCTGTCTTCGCTCTGCTCTGGCTTGGCGGTGGATGGTGCTATGGCAACTGAGATTGCGTGCGTCTCTAGGTCGCTGGAGCGTGTTCGGGACAAAGTCGGTCGACTGTCGTGGATGGTCATGCTGCACTGCACTGCATTCATGAGGTCCAACATGCTCGAGCTCGCTCGTGGATTGGGGAGAAGTGTATCCATACTACAGTACTGGGTATTGGGTCAGGTCGTATGCGTGGTGCCTGCCACCTGAGCTCGACTGAGGTGAACTGCGAATGGCGACCTTTGTGGGGGTAGTAATGTACTCACTAAATTTACTCGGTGATAAGAGTGGTACTATTGAAATTCTGTGTCTATCATTATATACAGGTTCGTAATTATGTAACTGGAGGGATAAGGCTAGTTATTCATGAAGGCTATGAGATTCGAACGCTTTAGTGAAGTTACTGAGTGTTTATGTGCCTGTAATCACGAAAAATGGATTGCGCCGCACTGTATCAAGTGCAACCTCCGTCCTCAGAATGGCCAAACGTATTGATTGCTTTAAGTTGCGCTCACTGGAAGACCAAGTGTCTCCCGCACGCAGTTGAGGAAGATGCCTTGGGACCGAATCGAGCTCTCCCGCACATCCAGCAGCGCCTCGCGAGAGATTTTGAGGTCCGTGTGGCAGATTCGAGCACAAGACCAGCGCGTGATCACCACCACGGACTCGCCCTCGCTCTCTGCATTTCCATCGCCCTTCTCCACATACGACGTCATTAGCATCGCAGCCGTTAAATCGCGACGAATGCGCTCCAAGGGTCTGTAGGGATAAAGCTTGTCTTCATCGACAAAGTCCGTCGTTGTGATGGCGTAGCACCCGTTGCCGTTCTCGCTATCCTCTCCGCACGAATACTCGGTAAAGTGCACAAGGTTCGTTTCCAGCAGCACGCCTCGGTTCGTCTGTGACACCAGTCGCATCTGGGAGACACTGTCGTCGTCATTGAGGTCGTCGTCTTCGCGCACTGTGATGTTCCCCGACGTCTCCGAGATGATGATCTCGGCATTGAACGCTGCCTGTAAAACCGCATCAAAAGCTGCGCGGACTCCTCCTTTCACGCCACGCAGCGGGGTGATCTCGAAGCGAACAATGCAAAAGTCCCCGTCCGCCGTCTCGTACCTCTCTTCTTGGAAGTACGGAGTGTTCGGGTTCACCTCACGGCTTCGAGCGTGCAGGAAGCGCTTAGCTTCACGTAGTTTCGCCCTACGCAGTGCATATAGCACCGCCCTCCGTTCCGCTCTGTCGGCACTCAGACAAATGTTGGTCTCCATTGGCCGCACGCCGCTCAGGTGGTGCTGCGTGTGTCCCGACAGCAGCGCGCGAACCTGCGCCATCACAAGGTGGGACTCCTGAATGGACTCCCTCAAGACGGCGTTCTCCACTGCTCGCTCGTGGTACGACTTGGCCGCTTGTCCCTGCTGCACGAGCGCCTGGAACTTGATCTCCTCGAGTCTGGCCTGCAGCTGCTCGACCTCCTGCTCCAGCGCCGCCTTCTGCTCCTTCCGGATCGTGTGCGTCGCTTTGCGTTTCTTGAAAACGCGCTTCTTCTTCTTCGTCGTCTGGGGCTCGTCCTGCTCGTGAACTGGCGACGTCGAGGCCGAAGACGCGGGCGAATGGGTCGCCGGTGTCTCCTCTGCAATTGGGGCATTGTCCGCTGTGAGCTCCATCAACGTGGCTGCAGCGCCATGACGATGAGGGTCTTGTGGCCAGCCATTGAAGACGTTCCAGACCTGCAACTGGCGGTTGTCCACCACCATCAGCGCGTCCTGCGGCTTGGTCGGTGGCTGTGGTATGATGAAGGAGCGCTGGAGTGGATCCATCACGCGCGAGTATTATATATAGGGAGGGTGTTCTGGTGGAGCGCAGTTACCGGGACAGTCGCTCAGACTCGAGGTGAGTGTGGTCGATAAAAGGCGAATGATGACGACGGTGATGTGTGTATACGCCGCAGTCTCGTAAATGCTAATTTGGGGGATTGCTGAACTTCAGAATGAGTGGTTTGCATAATTTACACCCTTTTATGAAGTATAATTGGTAAGATATTCTATTGAGAAGGTGTGGCCGCTCTCAGAGTACACATCGCGATTACGCGGACAAGAGTTGCCCGATGAAGCGCTTCGGCGATCATGTGGAGGTGATGCAAGTGAAAGGTTTAATCCTTAGCCACCGGCGAGGGCTTCGGCGTGGCGGTGGCGGCACCACTGGTACATGTATTACTACTACTGGCACGGTATGTGTCTACTCGCGACTCGAGTCGGTGCCGGCTGAGCGGACTCGACAGGGGATGGCGACACGGTCTGGCGACGGCGGGCGGGACCCGAAATCGCAGGCCAAATGGGACACGCTGCGCACCAGCGGCTAGGACTTCAACGGGATCTATCCGGCTTATGTTCTACTGGCGAGACTGCCCACCAACTGCTAGCGCTGGAAACGGAGCTACACTTCGATCGGAGGCGACGCGATACATGTACCGAGTGCGGTGATGCCACCTTGGCCATGCCGCTGGAAGTTGGCGGTCACCGGGTGACTCACCCGTGAAATCCTCTGCGTACTGTATATCGTGGGCGGACATTACTCGACATGACATGTATGTATATACGTATTACGGGTACTGTAAGATAAAGGAAAGCTCACGGTATGCACGGGATCACTTGCACTCACAGGAATCGTCGGAGCTATCGGTTGTCTCGCATTGGTGCGACGTCCGCCCTTCCTCCGAGCCTGGATTGATGCCACCGCCCCTTCCATGCATGATTCAGTCCCAAGTTTCAAGTCCGTCGCAGCGTTCAGCGCGTCACACGGCTAAGTGCGCTCCTCTCTTCCTCTCTTCTCGGCAGTAAGCAAAATGCATTCACCTTTCTACACCTCCGGCGTAGCGCGCGATGCGAACTACAGCTCAACGCGTCGACGACCTCTGCCGGGCAGCAATTTCGATGTCACTGCGATGAGACCCGCCGGGGTGTGGATAGCAGCAGCAGCGTATCCGCCGTTCACGGCCGACGCCAAGCAGATTCATAGTGCCACAAGCACCAGCGACGACGAAAGCAGTGGCGACGACGTCAAAGCAATGGCGAAGAGACCGAAGACGCAGCGGAACGGCAAGCGCAGAGCGGAGCCCAAGGACGCCAAGCCGCAGCGCAAAGAACGCAAACCTACGCATACGCTGCGCAAGGAGCAGAAGATGGAGCTGTTGACGCAGATCGAGCAGTTGCAGAGCCAACTGGAGAGTCTCAAGTCGCAGGCCATTGTGTCGAATGCGCTGCATGTCAAGAAACACACACAGGCGCCCGTCATGAACGTGATCCTACGCGACGCAGTGCAATCACGACAGTCGACGCTCGCCGACGTGCAGGGCTTGATGTCGGGGTACGTGCAGCAGCAGCACGACATTAGCCCCATCAATACGTTTATAAAGCTCGGGCTGGACCGCGCGCAGCGCCATCGAGAGCTGGTGGCGATGAAACATGACAAACTGCAGAGGACGCACGAGTTCCTGCTACGCCGTAGTCGAGGACTGGAGCCGGGAAGACAGTACTGCGAAGAAGAGAGGTTCGAGACGTCGAGGGGAGACTACTGCGCGCTGAGGTTCGCCGTCTCCCATTTCCGAGGTGCTGTGAGTGTTCGAGCCGTGTTTGAGGCAGCTCTCGTTCAAATTGCAAATGTTGAGATGGTCATGTCGGACGTCTTGGGGAATATCACGATTCGAGAGGACGACGATAACGGAGACGACAATGTCACGCAGCTTAGACTGGTTACGTCGACTGGGGCAGCGCCTGAGGCGCCGCCGCTGGAGACCAACTCGCTGCAGTTCAACGAGTTCCACGAGGCTACCAGCTCGGGCGGTCCACACGGCGCTGCAACCAGCGAGTTCGGCATCATCATGGCTGACTTCGTGGACGAGGACGAGCTGTACCCGTACAAGTCCCAGGAGCGGATGCGCAAGGACGTAACAGCGGCGCTACTGCTCACGCGTCTGCCGAAGGAGGAGCACCATCGTGGTCGACTTGGAGAAGACAATGAGCTGGTAGTCAAGGTCACGCTCTGGTCGCTTATCAAGTTGCACCACTCGAGGCTGCAAGTTCCCTACGACTGCTTGGAGGAGACGCGGCACGAGATCGGCCGCTGGGGCGAGGAGCTCGTGCGCGGGATGCAACGCACGCTCTCGCTGAGACGGACCCACTAGGACGTCACACTCGTGGATTCTGGATACTGTACAACTTCCACTGAAGCTGCTACATGCCGTCAAGGGGGTCTGAAGCTCACGACTACAGTCAGTAGACCTCAACATCAACACGTCCATGGGCGGCAGGAGAATAAAACACAAAGTTCTCCAAGCTAAGGTCGCTGCAGCAAAAAATGCAACACCTGTAGACGAACGGATGCAACACGTTCGTTTGATACTGTAGCTGCGTTGTGGTGATGTCAACGTGGTAATAGAGCCGGTGAGCCGATTATGGGCACAAAAGTTGCGCATCAACAATTGGGACTGGACGATTGCTTGTGAACAAACGTGAAGGTACCGTGACCCATTCCACCTGGTCATCAGTACCCATTCCGTTACAACATCCTCTTGTCAGTAATAAAGGTCACCTAACGCCGAATTATCCCATTCAACTCAACCTCCTCTCAGTCGCAATCAAGCAGCAGATAGATAGATAGAACGCAGTCGCATGGTCCTCTACGAGCGCATGGACGCCCGAGACTTCGCACCACCCCGTCCGCCCTTCGCGCCGACTTCCGCATTCCCGCGTCCGGCCTTCCCGCAGGACGAGGGCGTCGCCATCCTGCG
>JAHQIV010001316.1:0-12410 GCA_030463285.1 Phytophthora europaea
GAAGTCGGGACTGTGGACAATATTCGCTCGAGGCCCTGAAATAAAAAAATAGTTAGCAGTGTGATATATAAAAAATTCTCACCGTACCAAGGTATGTAGTGTGGCTTGACGGCAATGAGCTCGTCAAACCACTGACGCACATCTTGCAGATCGACGTCGCTACCCTGGAGAGTCTTCGATACAGACTCAATGTCCATGAGCACCTTGAAAAGAGTTCGGAGGCGTTTTGTCGCAGCTGGAGTCGGCATGACCTCCATGATGTCGTCGTCTTCAACATCCAAGAACTCCAGCAGTTTCAGATACCGCTGGACCATAGTGAATATGGAGCTCCAGCGAGTATCCTGTCGAATGACTGGTCGAAGCTCGGTTTTCAAACTTTTGTAATAGAATTCAGAACACAAAATAATAAGTTAGCTTTCCCAAAATTTCGACATCCAACCACAAACTGTACACAATTTCGTACCGAAGCTTTGCTGATTGGGTAAGTGTCCGCAACTTGATCATCAGTGCTTGCACCGCAGCCAGATCTTCTTCATGCTGCGCCATATCTTGTTGAACTGCTCGGTTTAACCGGTGGCTTGCACATCCCACAAGGGGTACCCCCAAAAGAGTCGCAAACAAGCGGTTGACCGAGCAGTTATCCCCGACCAGGAAACGGCACTGGTCGACCTGCACCCCGTAGTCTCTTGGTAGCATTGAAGCCAGAAACTCGAGGTGGGTTCAAGCGGACAGATCGTCGTCAAGCTCATTCATGAGTGGGGCCATGCTCATCAATGGCGTGACGAGCACGCCGTTCTTCTCGTAGCAACCGAACCATGCAACATAGTGCTCCGATGCGTGTGACCACCCGTCAAATATGATACCAAAGCGGTTGGGCAGCTCAGCGGCGATCTTGCGCTCGACTGCTTGCATCACGCCTTCTATGCACACAACGACTCAGTCGATATTGGTTCCAAGTTCGTGTATCTGAGCAAACCCAGCAACATTTAGATTCAGAATTAGAATCAGAACTAATGAGAATATAACATTTGCATCTCACCGTCTTGCCACTCGATCCTCGCAGAAAGACAGAAGGAGATTGGATTCAACAACCCACTCCAACCAGGCGTAGAGGTTCTGGGACGAGTGCCGCACGAAGCTGATCAAGGACCCGGTCTCTGCCGTTGTAGCGTGAAGCATGACTGCCTCGTGGTCGGGATGCTGTCGCAGCTGGTGCTGTATCAAGTTAGAGTACCCGTTTCGATTGGTACCGTGCCGCAACGACAGCGAAACAACTCGAGGATCACCTCGTCGTACTCGTCACGGCACGGTCTGAAGTAGAAGCCCGAAATCTGGGCGTTGGTGAACGTGCGGTCGGGGCCGTTGACGCGAACCATGGTGGAAGAAGGAATAGTTGAAGCGTAGGGCTTGAAATTGAAAGTGGTAAACTAAAATGGAGGCGCGGCAGGTTCGGTGAAGTCAGCAGTGGTTCGATAATGGCTGGTTGGGAGAGAAAAAAGTAACAAGAAGATACTGCAATAAATTATGTGATATTACCTGTCTTTGAAAATAAATTATCACATGATCATGCCGGAGTCAAGGAAATATATAATTTACTAAAGTATTGAGAAAATAATGTTATGGTAAATGTAAATTTCGGAGGCCCTGACCAAACGTTACTTCCAAACAGCACGCAGAGCGATCTCTTGTGACCCTTCATAACTCTTCCTCAGAAACGTCCCCCATTCCACCGCAACTGGTTGATCTTCTACCTGACCGTTCCATCTTATCTCCACCGGTATTTCAACGACATGCTGGCCGTCTCTCTTAGTGACCTTGACCTCCCAGTTGACTGCCTCTTCGCCTTCATCAGCTGACAAACCGTTCAAGCGGTGTTCACTCTCGATGCCTTCGGTAGCCGCAGCGCCTTACCCATCGTACGGCTTCAAGGGACCAGCATACCGTCCTAACCGCTTTAACACACGATAGGCGCCGAGACTTAACGTAGTATCCGTGTCTTTAACTAGCACATGTAAGGGCAGACAATCAATATCGCCCCTTGACAGAAACTCGAAGTTCCCCACTGTGCACATGACTTGACGACCCTCTTCGACAGATCGGAGTAGTCTCCCTTCGTCAATACGAACTCCAAATCGGTCCGGCAAGTTGGCGGTGACGACTTAAAAATAGCCTGGCTTGCGGTCTCGCTCGGGTGGCGGACGCTCGGGGTAGGTTACTTGCACGTAGTTCGAGGTAGCATCTTCTCTCTCTGGAATAACGGCAACTTCACATAGAACCTGAGCACGATCCTTGCTTAACGATGTATAGCAAATAAAACACTGACCGCTGATCACGACGTTGAGGTCAAGACTCCGCACTACATGTACTGGGGCGAGTCTCTTGCAACCGTTCCCACAATCGCGACCAAATCCGACCGGCGTTTTCCTCGAAGTTGTTGCCGACCCAGTTCATAATCGGCTTCCAGTATTTATCCACAATACATAGAGCTTCGGCAACACAATATGCATACCATGGAAGCCGCTCCCAATCCAACACATGAGTCTTGTCGCACACAGGCACGACCTCATCCGTACCGATGTCCTCAGGAGGCGTACTCGGCGACTCGACATCGTCCTGCGCTCACTCTTCGCCTCTGTCAACAGCCGGTACACCGCCTTACGATGCACTGTCTTCTCATCCGAAGGGCTGATCTTGGTCGCTTCCAGTGAAGCGTCGCCTGGGGCGTCCTCGTTGACGGCATCTCCGCCATCAGCAGTCCCGAGAGGAAGCGTTATGTTCGCGCATACGGCGTCTTGAGCGACTTAACCGTCGGAATTGCCATCATCCGCGACGACTCTCTCTCCAGGCGGAAGACCATAGTGACCTCGGTCACTTTGCCACTTATTGACATACAGCTTGCTACTGACTTCTTGAAATAATGGCTGGCCTGCTTGGCCTCAGCCGAACTCTCCAAGGTGCCACTGTACCACTTTTCGCAGTACTCCAGCAAAGAACTTCCGGTCGGCGAGACTTTTCGGGTGCGCTTCAAAGTCTCAATGAGGACAGCCAAACACTTAGCCGTGTCTACAATAGAAGGATCTTTGACTGCCTCAGACTTTTCTTCCACCCTCATTATGAGTTCAATCTTGTAGACCGAATACAACCGGCGCTCGAGCTCCTTGTCGTATTCATCAGGCTTCAGTGCATGTTGGAACCGTCCTTTCTAGACCTGCCTCCAAAGTATCTAGTTCCACCTAGGTAAAGAGACGGTCGTAGGGCAATGTTACTTCGACCTTTCGCTTCGCAGGGCCTGAATTGGCACCTTCCTGATCAGCTCCCCCAGAACCAGAAACGGCGTCCTTACCGTTAACAGCGGCCACCATATTCTGCCTGTCGATGACGCTCACCGAGCCGGCCGGCGCGGTTGCAGCAGTCCCCCGCACAACGTCTGCCCCCCCCCGACTTCTTCGGAGTCATCCCCCCAGCTCACGAATCCAGACCCCCACCCCAATTACGCAAGCCAAGTTCATCGGTCTCCCAGCGAGGGCGGTTTCTTCCCTTCTTCAAGATACTGCGCTGCGGGGTTAGTCTCCCGGTTGCGGTCCTCTGGACAGTGCCATTGACGTTGAATTTTGGCGCCGACATAGGCTCCTTGCTTTCGATCGCTTTCCCTGGGTCGTCGTTAGCATATTCAAGGGCTTCTGGTCGACTCACGCCCCCTTCTTCAGACAGGCCCACCAGAACCACGCTTTCCTCGCTCATTGCGGCAACCTTTCGCGTCCACGAATTACACGCCGCAGCGACGTGCACCTCGCGGTCATCAGCCACGCCAACGTCGGTTTCTTCCGATCCAACCAGGACCTCGCCTCTCCGAACACTGTCTTCGTTTTTCTCTTACTTTATTGCGGTCCCGCCTCTTTGATCAGGTCCACCTCGCACACTATGTCTTCTTCGACGGTCCTCATCTTCGCGAGACCCGTCGCCCCTTAACATTCCACTTCATCCTTTGACCGCCGCACCACACTCGCGTCTTGAACGGCCACTATTTTTTTTATCATATTTTCTTGCATAGTCCATGATCCCTTCTCTGGCCTACGGGCGCCTTGCTCTCACGTCTCTCGCAACCGTTCCAACTCCTTGCAACGGTTCCTCCTGTCACATCTCCTTCACTACAGCAGTATTGTTGTGCCCTTTTCTCGACCTCTCTTCACGTCCGCTCGATGAGACATCCTATATACTAGATAAAGGAGTGGCCCCTCTTTTCCTTCCTCCTCGCCTATCATTGGCGAGGGACGGGATTGATCGGGGCGGCTCCGAGGTTCTTGAGCATCGGGACCGTCTCGCGCAACGTAGCAAGCGATGTTGAGACGACCCAGTTCGCAGCAAAAGTGACAAAATCCGTAGGACGAACGGTTATTCTCGGGATACCGTTCGCTGGTTGCAATTGTCAGGAGACAGCTCACACGCAACGGACATGTGGTCTAGCACTCCGCACCGACGTCAGCTAATGGCCATTCACTTGCACGTAGCACGACCGTGTCCCTTGAAGTAGCAGGGACCGCAAAGATGCGCCTCAACTTGAGTGCGGCTATCATCATGCCACGGAACGGTGTCCGCTTCCCTGTTGGTTAAAGATAGCGCAAGCCAGGTTCGAGGCTGGAGTAGCAGCCACCACCAGCGCGCCTGGTGACGAAGGGATTGAGGCGATTTTCAGTACCACATGACGAGCTGTTGTTGCCACTGTTGCTGTTGCTCCATGAACGACTTGAGCTGCAGGGCTAGCGCTTCAACTGATGATGAGTCGGGGCTCGTCTTTTTCATTTCCAGGGGTTCACTATCCGAAAAATGTCGTCCTCTTTGATCGGACGGTGCATATCCTTAAACATGAGCCATTTACACGCCTCGAGGATGTTCGAACCAGGACTAGCATGCAAAATCGCCAGCATGCGCTTGTTCCTCAGACCTCAGATAGCACATCGGTCGTACTCGGGTAGTCCAGGGACTCGCAGAGGTCGGATACACAATCGCGGACTCACCGCGCTCGCGTATCGTAGCCTCCAAGCGTTGCCAAACCTTTCCCGCCGTCTGGCTGACGAACTGATTGTGAAAGCGTACTCTGAACGACTAGATGCTTGAGTTGTTCCACCTCCGCTCAGCTTCTCGCCCTTTTAGCTTCTGGCGAAAACTAGCAACCCCGAACAGTCAGGGAAACCATCCTTGTGATCCTGGAACAGATCCCAGAAGTCACGGGACTTCCACACAGTCGCTGTATCCGAGTAAAACATCGGTAGAACCTTCACAGCGTACGACACCATAGTAGATAAGGCATACGCCCTCACTGGCGACCTCGACGGACCCCGACAGCTCTGCAAGGGGGTAGTAGTTCGCGGTGCAACGAACGGTCTTCGGATATATGTACCTAAAAGAATGGGTCGCTGCGAGACCTGGACCAGGCTTGTTAAAATGCAGGGTACCTGCACCCCTGCCATAGGTCTTCAGTCCCTTCGCCATGCTGTTTCCAGTCAGCAACATCTTTGGAGGAGGAGACGCTCGAGCCGCCGATTTCGGCGCCCCTCCCCTTCCACGCCAGCCCGGATATTCAGTAGCTTGTCCTGAATCACGTTGAGCACTCCAGCTTCGTTCAAACGCAGGTCGATCCGTCCGGCGGGCTTTGGGTCCCGTGGGATGGGTAATGAACCCACTGGGACTGCGTCGAGACGCGGCCGGTTTAACAAACGCGTCATAAAATTGAGCGTCTTCGTCCTCAGCATGCGCTCCACGGCAATGACCATACTTCCAAAGCGACGTATGAGACCGTCCGTGGCTCGCCTGGTACCTTTGGCGACCAGTCAACAGCTCCGACTCGCTCTTCACTCCTCAGCCACGCGCCCGATTTGCGCCCCCGGCTTGGTCTTGATAGCAGACTTCTCCTCGAGGTCATCATACTCGCCTTCCCCATCCGTCGTGAAGCCCACGCATAACTTCAGACACCGTCGCTCACGCATAACTTTAGACACCGACGCTCCTCGGGTAGCAGCGTCCGCAGCATGTTCCCACCGCGCGAGGCTAGCCAGTCCGACGTTAGCCGCACCTGGGAGATTCTCCTCCTCCTCCTCACCGGACCCCGGGGGTAGCCGGACGCTCTCCCCCTCGCGGTCAGGGATCCGCTCCGCACGAGCCTCTTCTCACCCGCAACCGGTCTCGCGTTCCCCTTCGGCGGCGTGTACCCCCTGCCCCGTCTTTCTCTCGCTGGCATCCCACGGCGATCTTCCCAATCTCCAATTCAAATCAGTTCCGGTTTTTGTCCTTGTTCACTCAATTTCTATCCTTCAATACCTTGATTTCATGAACCCCAGGGTTTACTCCAAACCGTTCTTTGTTCCTCATAAGGCTGCGATGGGCTCTGCTTGCAATCTCTTGACCGTTCTCGCTGTTCCTCATGCGCGAAACAAACTTGTGTGCGGGCCTGGGACCCTTTAAACAGACTCCTTGCCCCTTCGGGGCTGTGAATAGCTCTGCTCACAACCTCGTGACCGTTCACACCGCTTCTCAGTGCGATACTAACTCGTGTGCGGGCCCAGAACCATCCAAACACACCCCGACTCTCGGTCTTCAAGCTCCCAGCACACTTCACTCCACAACGGCGACTACACCATGCTTCTCCTCCACGTGTGACGAGTCGGCCTGGTTGGACCGGTTGTCGGGACCTACCGTCCCTGTATGGCAGCATTCTGGTGCCGCTTAAAGGTACTGGGAAACTTGCACTAGACTAGAAGCTAGAGAGCAATACTCAACCTAAATGTAAAGTTTTCTGCTTGACCAGTGTGATCCTGTTAGGGTACATTCACGACTGACCTCCTCTGAACAAAGGGCCGAGCCCTGTCCTGACGCCACAAATACTACCTGCCCTCCGCGACCCAGTTCCCTTCTACGCCAGCCAGGACTCAGAGATCGTCCCGCCTAGTTCACCCCTTCCGTCCTCCTCATACACAGTTATTCGGCGCCCACAGTAATATCAACAATGCCTTCCGTCCTTGCAGCTCAGCCTAGCGAGAGCCTTCGTGGTACATCGAGTGAAAATACGACGCAAGACGACAGGCCTCCGGACTGACACGACCGACCGCTTACAAAACCGTAGTTTCACCTCATTTCACGCAGCTCCCGACCAGAGCCTGTCCTCCTCCCATTCTACGCGCATCAATTCGGCGGAGGCGTTACCCAGCTTGCACGACCAATCGTGCCTAAATGACGACTGCCGTTCCAGCTCGGAACAAGCCACTACTAGGATGTGGGGCGCAATGGCAGCGTTTGACTCGCGACTGTGAGTTCGTTTTACGTCTTGCAAATCAATACCACGAACATTCCGCACGTCGACTGGAAAATGGCCAGCCACGTTCGACGAAAGTACGTCCAAAACTGATACCAGTGTCCTGTCGAGTAGACAATGCCTTCTTCGTGGCGGTGTTGACTTACCACGAACCCCAGTACAAGCGGATTAACCTCTGCAGGTGGCACCACCGTCAACATATCTAACACGCCAACCTACATGGCAATTCCTATCTCTCGAGATGGAAGATGTAGTTCAATAATTCGAAGACGAATTGCCTGCTTCCAGTGAAACAAACATCCGATTACGCGCGCTGTAGGAACATTCTCGCCCACTGCACCGATAAGGGATTGCTCAAAATCGACCACGACTTGAGCAGGTCAGACAGGCTGTCCGACTGCATCCGATACAATCCGGAACTCGCGATATGTCGGGATGGTGCGGATCACCGTCAGTGTGTAGACCACCGGGATGTAAACACAACTTGCATCTTGCACCTTCACTACGATAAACTGGTGAAAAGAACGATTCACAGATCGTGATGTGCCGTCGACGGAAATCCGAATACTGGAGTATCGCAATAGCTCTTGAAGCCGTGAGTGTGCCCATTCGATGATTCATTGAAGTTCACCAGCATCATGGTAGACATGTTGGAATTGGAAGAACGCCAAATTCGTTCCAGTGACTGGTACAAGAGGTGGTACCTGAATCACGCTGTGAACATTATCACCATAATGCGTACGCTGTGTTCGGTTTACGCGTCTCATCACTCAAATGACCATACCATCTTCGCTGGTAAAATATCTGAATCACAGACTCCCAAGTCGAATGCGCCGTCATATCTTGTTTTGGTGTTGCCAAACGATCTGTCTCCTCCTCCAATCGTGTCGAGACACCCACAGCGACTGCAGGTGCGGTCACGGTAGCCCTACGATTATGGACTACGAAGTTGGTGTACGTCACTGGCCGGATGTCGTAATGAAACTTTCATTTGCAGGCAGTGGTAGAAGATACACCGATAATCGATCTGCACACGATACTGACGCGCACGCGTGTACTGATATCCATTGGACCAATTACAGTCGAATGCACATTTATATCGTCACCATCAGTCTCATCTGCAGCGGTATGTCCACCTGTTCCTTCCTTGGTTTCAATACATCACCCGTTTCGTTATCCGAGTCGCCCCCGTCCGTGTGGTTCACCCGTGTAATCATCAGCACCGTTACCAGCTTGGAACTGCGGGTCACCCTCTGTATGTCGTTCCTCATTGTCCACCAATTAATGAGCGGCCCAGGCTAGGCGGGGCGACCTGGCCACCCAAATGTCTCCATTCAATGGGAACATATATCGGGTTGCTCTTAACTTGATTTTCGTCCGCTCAAGAAAGTCGTCATCGCCGAACTCCCAGTGATAATACTCGGACTCGTAGCTGTAGCTTCCTCCCAAAGGTGTACCGTCACTCATGTAGGACAAGTCGAGAATGAGGGAGAGGCGACAGAGAGCTGTTGCGGTGTGTGGAACTCAATTAAATATCAACAACGATGAGTTCTCCACAAAGCAAGTAGCTTTGTAGTAAAGAGTATTACATATACGCGTATTCGAGCACACACCATACAGATCATACGATTCCACGTCTCAAAATTCGCGTGAAACGGCGTCATTCATTGGTATACTAATCAACTAAAGTTCGAGTCGCAATGTGAGCATACGGTTCGAGGGACGTGTGTCTTGCGCTCGTTGTGAGCTATTGGTTGCCAAGAAATACAGAGTTCCAGAGATGTTGTGTCCATCTGAAAACAGTATCTACGTATTCTTAGCATCAAGATTTCGAGAGGGTTTTTGAATGGTGTGGCGGCAACATTTTCTCAATTTCAACGAGTTGTATATCATTGAGATCGTCGCGCGTAAAGCAATTGAATTGGAGTTGTTTTACGCTTTCTACGACTAAAATTAAATTTTATGTCCGGGTATGTTCGATATTTGCCAACTTCAAACGCGAATATCTCGATAACTCTAAATGGTGGAGGAGTATCCTTCTGTATGACGCCGTCATTAATGCGTATCATCGCTTGTGATATAACGATTTGTGGCCAAAACAGATATTTGCTCTGGATACTTAAAGAACAAGCCATTTTTTGTCGAATCCAGCGTGGCTTGTTATCTTTTCCCGTTCGTTATGCCGAGGTTACCCTTCAACAGCTTTGAAACAGGTGTAGCTATCCACCATGAACCAAGGTGGGTAGAAGTTAGCATTCAAAGCGAGCTTAGCTCACAGAAAACTATTAGTCGTATAGCGCACACAAACGAAGCTTGACGAGTAACTCACACAGCAATAAGAGGCCATATTCAAGTGGAGCAGAGGAGTAGGCCCCGACATATGTGTTGCCGACTGGGCCCTTTGGTCATACTCCATTATTTATTTCTGTACCATACATGGCTAAAATATTACATAGAGACTGGGTTAGACTGTTCATTGGGGTGAGCTATGGTGCAGCACAGCCGGTTGTGATTTCCCCCTCGCGCCTAAAATACCAAGAAAGACTGCCACCCAAGACATTCAGCCAGCTACGCAGGTCGGGGCGCGGCTGGTCCTGACCCATCATAGCATGTGCGGCCGCGTATTGAGAGGAGCGCTCGACAAGGTGCGCGCGAGGTTCAGCATCAGCCGTTTTTTTCAAGACGGTCTTAAGGCTTTGTGGCGACGTTGACACGCTGTTAGCGCCGCCACGATGCAACCCCTAGAAATTTGTCGAGGGAGGAAGTTGCTAGTCGGGTGCTGGATGGGCGTCTCTACCAGCGGCAAACGCTGGCGTCGCTAGCCAAGGCAACGGCGATACCACATATGCCACTGTGGCGGCACCTAAAGGACTATGCGCTTCGGCGCGTGGTGCATCATGTCAAGCTGACTCTTACAGCCAGTCACAGCGTTAGCCGACTCTTCTTCCATGTGCAGCGAACCATGGGTAATATAATTGTTATGATACGTAAGAAAAATATTGTTTGATTATATTCTTTTTTCTAGGTACAAATGTGTATCGTATGCAGAACATGTATGACGTTATTCACACTGATGAAAAACGGTTTAACTTATGCAAAGCCTCAACCAAGTTATATGTTTCTCCAAACGAACCTGTTCCTTACCAGTCATCCCAGAATATGCGATACATCGGAAAAGTGATGTTCTTGGCTCAAACGAGAACGGATTCCAAAGCCATTGCGCACGTGCTTCACTGATCAATACCCTCAGCTATCTCGTTTGGTCGATTGACAACGTGCGCCCGCAAGCAAGATGCAGCACTCCTAAGTCCAGCCGATCGAGCATTTTTGCACGTTCGTAATGAGGTATGCATAGATGTCTACATCGTCCGACTTGCTCGGTCGACTGGAGAAAGCTTGGTCAAGGGGCCCCCACCCCCAACCCATTATCGACAGGTATCGCGAAAGTGGTAAGGATTGCTTGAACATCCGAGCCTGCTATGTTTCGATAGGAAGAAGCAAACATATGGTATGGACTTCATGAATCAGCCTAGTGTAGTTGTGCTGGATCGCGAGTCGCTACATGTATTAGAAGGGGATTCGTTCTTTTTGAGCTGATGTTGTGGACGGTTTGGCAACAGGTCGAATTGTGCGGATCCGAAACGGCCCAGCCATATCTTGCTTGAGTGGGCTAGAAACCACAGCAGCATGTCTCAATTCGTAAAGGTCTATGCAAGATGTTCTTACCGTGAAAACGCGAACCGCCTGGGTAGTCCTCCGCCACGGTAGACGACTTCCGCTTGGACTGCGCTGCCGCTACAAGCAGGATTCCGGTTAGGCACAACATATTAAACAATCAGATAGCACCGACTAAAGAAAATTACCTTCCGAATCGTCCTCCCTCTTCACCACTATCGCATGTACGTGGACGTCTTCTTCCTTGTCCTTGTATATCTCCGGGAACGCCAAATCCTTCACTGCCAAATTCGGGTCCATTATCCGGCTACCTCCGTCTTTCATCACGTCACCCAATGCTTTAATGGGTCTTGAATAATCGCGTTCATCAAGCCACAGAAAGCGAGAACTATTGAGCTCAAGCCACCCTTTATGCTTTGTTGTCAGGTTCTAACCATTCAGAGGTCGTTGTCCTTGACGTATTTTGCTTCCTTCTGTTTACAAGCAGTCATGAGAACAGCGACGCTCTCATGAGGTTGGATGTCCACCACCAACGTAGAGTTGGTTCTGTAAACGAGGCCACGAGCTCTTATCAATTTGTGGTGATGTATCAGGTTGAGGAATGGCACAGAAGTAATATGTAATCCCATGAAAAATCCACCAGTGTTATTGCGTCACTCCGCGTAGACAGGAGAGTGACAGGCTAGCTGACATCAACACCTTAGTACTCATCAGATGAAATGTCCAGGCCACACGACTGAAAGTCCCTGTAATGTGTGAAAGTAGTCGTTTTGGAATTTCATCGATCCAAGCCTCGATCGAGATCGTACTGTAATGAGGAAACCATAGTGCCCGAGCCATCAGCGCACCCATCTTTGTAGAACTCGGTCTCGGCGCACCTTGTTGGTACTCACCTCCGAGTGCATTAATAAAACTCATCCATCTCGACAACCACGTGGGGGACGCTGGCAGCGGGAGCAGCGGTCTCCTCTGACTTTTTTTGCCTTCGTCTTCTTCACCTTCATGGCAGCAGGCTCCCTCTTGCTACCACCAGCGCCAACCTTCTCGCCGGTAACGCACACAGACAGAAAGGTCACGCGAGGCTTTGAGAGCAAAACTGTCGAGGCCATGGGCTCCACTTACTTGTTTGCTTCCTCCGGCGACGAAGTATCCAGTATAAATGAGGCAAAGTCACCGTTCTGAAACGCGCCGTCAGATGTAGTGCTGTCGCCGTTTGTTTAAAGGCACTTGTTATTTAGCCCGACTGGGCGTTAAAGACGCTACGAAATGGCTTTTATTTGTTCATTTTTCATACGTATAGAAGTATAGTACGGTTAATCACTTAGGGATAGGCCACTAGCGCGTTGGCTCTCGTCTACGGACTTCCAACCGTGGGCCCGCCCCTCTCTCGCTGCGCTCGGGGGCGGGGAGGGGGCTTCGCGGCCTGCCC